>JACXSJ010000805.1:0-134036 GCA_014851325.1 Pentalonia nigronervosa | reverse complement strand
GAAATTTTCAGCTAAATCGGTTCAGCCGTTCTTGAGTTATAAGTGAAGTAACTAACACGACTTTCTTTTATATATATAGATTATATTGTATCACGTCGTTTATTCATGTTACTATAATTGTAATTTGTTTTAAATATTGTCTTAATGATAATTCATCATAAAATAGTAGTTGTTGTTGGAGAACACATTATCCATTTTTGATTTTAAAATTTCACCTTGTATTATTAGTTTCACAATTTATATGAAGCAGAATAGTTTTTAAAAATTGTTATTGTGTAAGTATCGAATATTGAGTAGGTAGTGTTTTAATAAAGGAAGCTTTTAACGTTTAGACGGGCGTTTGCATTGTATTATATTTTAATATTACTTAAACACCAGGAATATTTACGCCATGGATACACGTAATATATTTATGAATATAAATATAGTTAGAAATAATATTTCAGCTGCGTTTGTTTAGTATTATTATTGCACACTATAGTAAACAAGTATTTTTATTTAATTATTTAAAATATCGTTCCCCACGAAATTAAAATATTTAATTATAGGCTGTATATAATATAATATACGATACACATAGATAAATATTATTATTAATTTATTACAATACTCGAGAAAAAAAATTTGCATAGTATTTTAATAATTTTAATAAAAATCTACCTAACTGCTTCTAAATTATGTTTTAGATACCTACCAATTATAATAAACCGTCATTTAATTACAATAATAGGACCATGATAATAGTTTATAATAAACTGTTGTACGACAAAAAAATATAAAAGTGTTAAATAATATTATGGTCAACGTGTTAACGGTATTTTTATAATATGGTACTTTGTGACAATGTAATAAACTGTAAACAATAAATAACTTTATTCGTAATAATCACATTTATATAACATATTTTAGTATTCAAATATATTATTATGTCACACTCTTGTTGTAAGCATAGAAATGACACAATACTACCTATAATCTAATAACCTTTTGCGTGAATCATATTATTGACAATATTGTCAGTTTTAATCAGGTCTTTAAACGTTATACAATTTTTGCGTTTATTGTTTATCGTTAAAAAATAATATTTATTATGGAGATTGGCCCGGATACGGAATATAATAAATTCTTGGATTAATCGCTAAAATTGATTACTAAATCACGTGGAATAAATATTACTACGAAACCAATATTACAACTTTTAAGTTGATGGATTTTAAATCATTTCGTTTTGCATTATTTTTTGTTTAATAATACTCTTTGAATTACGTTTTGGGGCGTCATTTGTGAGATGCAAATGCATCCCTTACATTTTCTTTAACACACCTTCAATGTGTAGATGAACATAATTTCATAAAATTTATATTAGGTAGTAATCAAATGGTAATGATATTGTAAATTTACCAAAAATGTGTTTTTTGTGGTCTTGTCAAAATATTTTACGGATAATATAACATCAGTTATTATATTCACTTCATATCCTTAAACCGTGGTTAAATAAGATGGATTATCGTCGATTTTTTTTTTTTGCCTGTTTGGCGTTTTATCTTTCGATCATAGATCTTATAACTAGTTAATGGATTTTAAATTATTTCTTTTTGCGTTATGTTTTATTTTATCAAATATTATGGATTTTGCAGTTAATATTAATGCTTTATTTTGTAGTATTTATTTATTTTTGTTTACTGTTTTTCGTTTTAGTTACATTTACAAATTTCAATCGTTTTTTTGTCATATATAACGTTATTATAGCGTTTTCAAGCCCTAATTTTGATATCAGAATTAAATATTAATTACAGTGAAAAAATAAATATTTTGTTCATATAACAATTATAAAAATAAATAAATATATATATATATATATATAAGATAATGGATTAATTGCTAGTGATTACCACGATACTTAATTATCGTAGGTAGGTATTGAGCAATTAAAACATTTTGAGTGACCTTGAGAGATTTAAATTATCAATTTGCTCAGTTTAAAATTTAAAAAGATAATCCACACTAATTTTTGTTATTACAGAATTATATCAGAAAAATATTCTGATATAATTTCATAAAATTAAATCAATTTTAATTTCACTTATTTTATTAAATGTGTCTTCATTGTTTTAAAAATGTAAAAATTTTGCGAATAATTTATGTGTATAATTTAATTGATTTTTCGGGTTGGTTGAACCGTTATATCTGACTTCGAAAAAGCGCACTTGCTAAAACATAATATTGAGTAAAACGTTGTGGGACTTAATTGGTCAAAAATAAACAAGAAACTCGGTCGTTTTTTGCTAAATTTTACGGGTGTATAATATTACTTTGACAGAGAGGTATATAAGAGCCCTAAATATGTTCACATAAACAAATGTAATTAAAAGTAAAGTAATGTTGAAAAATGTTAAGTAATCAAAACGTAATACAGCGATTCATAATTATAATTTAAAACGTTTGAGAATGCACACCAACTTTGTACAAAGTTTTGCACGACCACACGTTGTTATTGAGAAGTTTGGAAGTAACGATAGGTACCTACGTATTATTGTCATTTAAAACAATAAACGCTGGACGAATTTAAAAATATTGTTTACCTTACAGTTGTAAATATTTTATTAAAAGGTGGTCGCTCGTTTATACTTCTTTAACAATCTTAGATTCCGAGCAAAGCAGAGAGTTATTGAGTTTAATTGGTGGTATTATTATTATAATCACGACGTTCGTACTGCATCTTGAAATATAAATAATAAAAAAAGAACCCCCAGTAGTTTCAAAGAAGTTTTATAAATAATAAAAATAATGAAAAAATAAAAAGAACAAAATAATACAAGACTCAGTCATAAAATTATGATGAGAAAGAACCAGAGTTGGATTTTAAGCAGCACAGCATTATCGTATTTAATTGTGTGGGAGGGAGGGTATGAATTATTGACTTTTCTCAGATCACGGTAAATATAGTATACTTTCATTGCTCAACCATATATTTTATACAACAAAAATAGGACAAAAGGGAGAGGTTGAATGGAGCTACAGCGTATTGTTTTGTTGCCGATATTAGCGACGAATCTTTGTATTAAGTGTTAGATATGTACATGTACAATAAAACTTATTGCATAATTATCCATAGGTCGTAAACTGTATAGATATTAAATTGATTTTATTACTATTTAATATCTATGTTGGTAGTCTATACTCGTTGACAACTTTATTAACTTATTAAGAAACATAATATTGTTATAGTAGATACCTAATATTTTTTTTTAATATTATGTGGATAATGGGCATATTTAACACCTAATACATAGACTTGTCGCTAATATCGACAAAATTTATTTGTATTGATATAATACGTTTTGACTCCATCCATTGTATATAATTTAAGAAAATATCATCGAATACTAGACAAATAAGCACCAGTAAATGATAAATCCTAGAGAAAAAACATAGTATAATATGCTGTATAGTTTCTGCTTATAATTTTAATTTAAATGTTTAAGTAAATTTATTTGGAAGTAAACATACTACGTATTTATCTAATAACCATTGATTGACTGATCAACAGATAACTGATGTAGTATCTACATTTTTATTATTGAATGTCAATATTTTAAATTTTATTCGTACCTATTAATAATTATTCAATAAAAAATACAGATTTTAATGAATTTGTTCCTGACATGGATCAGATATATCTTTGATTACGTCAGTGTTTCCTAACCTACGCAAGCAGTCACCAAGAAGTAGAATTTGTATTTATTAAATTATTTTTATTTTACAATATTTGTTATGTCTTGCGAAATAGTATATAGTTTATTTATAAAATATACAAAAAAAGATCATTTTTTTTTTAATTTAAAAGAGAGGACGTGAGTTTTTTAAAAATCTAAAAAACTACAAAAAGGACGTAGAATAGGAGGTATTTGAAATTACTGGATTAGGTAGTCAGAACGAATATAGTTAAAATATGTGTAGATACTGCCCTTTTAATTGTAATTGTTATCATTTTTGAATATCACAGATCTACTACATAATATATTCAGCCCGAAAAGATATAAATAATTTATTTAGCAACATTAAAATTATTCAGAACAATTTCCGAGATAAATTACTACAACAAAATATACTACTATTACAGACTGTAAATAACGATCAAAATTAGGGCTCTCGGTTTGGTACGTGTATTGATATACACGTGTAAACGTAGCCCGAACATTGTACAATAAAATGTAGGAATACCCGTGTATTTAATTACACGTGTTTTTAAAGTTCGTGTACACGTTTTTCATAATACACGTGTATTAAAAGTTCAGATACCCGTGTATTTAAAGTCCAGAAACTTGTATACATTTTTTTTTTTTATTAATAATATTGCAATGTTATTCTAACGTGTGCTATACAATTTTCGTGTACCGAGTTATTTTGTCTCTTATATTGTTTGTTATCGGCCGATAATTGGCATTTACAGATAGATGAAGCCAGTACGGCAAGCTGGTCAAAATCTAGAGTTAATATTTTTAACTTTAATTTACGGAACGACGTCCTTGAAGCAACTTTAATAAGTATGATAGATATTTAATAGTGAAGATAACGACATTATTGCAAATTCGTAAATACGTTTTATTAATAAAACTTAAATTACGAGTTGGGTTTTCGTCAATTATTATTATTATTTAATGTACATTTTTTTCTTTCATAATTATACCCTAACTTTGTTTAATTATTATTTCATATTTTTGTTTCTTTATCCTAAATTATTTATTCATAAGTCATCATAAGAAAAAATTCTCTACAATTAATTTTTAATAATTGTATTTATACTTTATAGTTTAAGGAATTATTTTTGTTATTATATTGTAATTTGTTATTAATAAAAAATATTCATTGAAAAATTAAATACGAAAACATTTATAATTTATCTTATTAATAATAATAATTTATTATGTATGAATCTAATTTGTAATTTATTAAAAGAATTGGTTTGGTTTTGTCGTATTTATAAGTTATCTTTATAGTGTTTTACTGTCAAATATATTATAATACAATCATATAAATAAAATTCAAATTAATAATTATTATTAAAAAAAAGTTTCAGATTTAAAAATTATATAAATTCGTGTTTACTTTTTATAAATTACAATGGGGAGGGGCACATGGGGCACGTGCTCCTGTTACCCATCTTTGTATCTACCACTGATCATAACGAACGGACTTTCAATACACGAGTAAACGGATTTTAAATACACGTATACACGGACTCTAAATACACGTGTACACAGACTCTAAATACACATGTACACGTGTATTTTAATAACACGCACTTTAGTACCGTTTTCATAAGAACACGTACGAACGTGTTCTTAGTTACACGTGAAATAGTGACCCCTAATCAAAATATTATTGAATAATTTTATTAATAATCGAAAAAGTTAAAAAAAAAAAAAATGAGAAAACCTATTTTCCCAATATTTACATTTTTAAAGATACTGCCTTTCACTATAGCAAGGCAATATATAACATTATCTTGTTTCAAAAATTCCAAACGACATCTATTATTTTATTTTTACAAGACTCAATAAAATATTAAAAAACAGATAGTTTCATTATAATAACAGTTAATCAAATTAATTTCCGTCTTTGTAGAATAGAGGTAGTCAGTCTTTCAAAGAAGTGTTTGTTGACAAAGAAGAAGTTGCAAATATTATTTAGTGAATGTCTTTTTATACATTTTATATATAATTAATGGTAGTGAATGGATGGAAAATGATTAACGAATGTGTTGCTAAGAGATTCCAGATTCAAATTAGTTTATAATAAAAGTTTATTTTGTACTGTCAGATTTTCAGAGCATAATCATTACGTATAAATTTGTACCATGTAGCTACTACAAAACTGTTTGTGAGAATTCATTTGAATATCGAAAATTATTTTAAAGTGTAAGATACCAATAAAGTAACTGAAATAGTTAAATTTAAAATAAAAAAAATCGGTGTCACGTGAGATAACGAGTCATCAATATAATTATAAAATATATACTGTAAAAAACTATATTTTATACTTTAAATCTGTCACACGAACACCGAAAATAAAGAATTCTTCCCAATTCTTATATTTAAGAACAAAAGTTCAAAAAAGTTACATTAAAAAAAATTGCAGATTAAGGATGTAATAATATGTTATATGACATTATAATAAAACTTCAGTGGCATACGCAGAAAGGGGGATATGGGCTGAAGTCCGCTTCCCCACAGTGTTGTATTATTATTATTTTTTTTTTTTTTTGTTGTATTAAATTTATAAAGTTTCAACTGTAGTAAACTATAGTAAGCGGATTAGCTATAACCCGACGTAAATAAAAAAAGAAGAATTTACAAAAGTTTAAGATGTACATTGTACAGACATTTTCAAATATCTACCTCATCTAAACGTCTGAAATTATTAAGCTGGATAAAATAAAAAAGTAAAAAATAGTATTTTATTGCTCATTATTTTTACGATAAAAAGTTTTTTTTTTTAAAATACATTTTTGTGTATAATATTTTATATTTCTTAATACCAGTAAGAATAAAAAAAAGCACCTAATTTATTTTTTGAACCTAATCTTTCGAGTTATGACAACTGTGAATAATTATTAATTTCCAAAGTTCCCCCCTTCCAAAAAAAATATATATATTGAGAAGTCCTGATGTATACGCAATTATATAGCTCCATTAAATGAAGAAAGTGGCATTACGTCTGGTTTTAAAAGTCATATCAGATAAACGATTATATTTTATGAAATCAGTAGTGTTTTTAGAGGAAGCCCTGTTTATATCTGATGTAATTAATCTCTTCGAAAACTGCATGTAACAAGGAAAAGAAAAGAAAAAACAAAAAAGTCTAATATAAATTCTGCACTGAAGGGGCAAAAGCTGCCAATATTTGGAAAGTTTCAAAAACAAAATTATTTTGCAACAGATAATAAATACCATTTTGTCATTTTGGTTTATAAAATAAAACTATTTAGAATTAAAAACTCATTAACTCTGAATAATTCCTTATCAGGTAAATCAATGTATTAATATTAATAACTTATATTAATTTAACAAAACGTAACATAAAATAAATTAATAAAACACTTTATAGAAAGTACTTTTCTAGTATTGCCAAAAACCAAAGATTAAAATTTTACATTATTACAATTAGTCAATTTTTCTTAATAATACAAAATGTCACTAAATATAATAATTCTACAATTTTTAAAAGAATATCACTAAATTATTTAGTGAGATAAAAATTAACATAATATCATTTAAACAATTATAAATTTAAAAATTGAATAATTCAACTGTGAACACAAACCCACTTAAGTATAAATACATTTTAAGTTTCGTTTTTGACATCATGTATTTGAGACTATTCAATAATATACTCCTAAGCGAAGTTTTCAATGTGTTTTTTCGTTCGGCTAATTATCATCTTCGAAAACTACTTCTAGTTTAGTATTTAACATTTTTCACAGGTACGTGAAAAAATGAAAATAATAATTTAGAATTTTAAAACAAATATTAAAATAAAATTATAAAAATAATATTAAAAAAAAAAATGTATGGAAAAATTTCCCTCTTACTATTTTATGATGTAGTTTTTAGTTACTTCATAAAGACTTCTTTCACTGGACTGCAGTAATTAAATCTAATGTTATGCGGCAGGACAACGAGGTGATGATATTTGGTCGCATAATTAAATAAATTCTTAAACATTAACTTTAAACATTTATTATTAGTTGGTATAATTACATTTCTTTTAAACTAAAAAAAATGTTTATAGCACAGTCAATGGGAACTTGGGAGTGATAGTGAATTATAATAATATGACTCTTTTATTTGCGACACGCTGAATATGATAATGCGTACAAGGATATCGGTATAACGTTCTATGACATACTGGATGGAAACAGCTTTAAATATCATACAGGACTTACTAAATACTAAGACGCCTAATGTTGAGTCGAATAATGTCAATAAATTGAAATGTTACAAAATATCCATGCTGAGAACAATACTCCTAAACTTTAGAGGTTCCCAAACTTTTGATATGGAAAAATCTACCTAAATAATAGTCCACGCTCCTTCCCAGATAATGTATTGCTGTAATAGTAATAAATTTCGCGCAATCAAATAAAAACGCGTAACACGTAACAAACAAATATGTTAACTACTTTAGAGATTTGAATAAAAATTATATCAATAAATTCTTTGAGACTATATCAGAGGGTATATTTGGCAAGACTTGAAATCGAAATAGACATTTTAGATTTTTTAATTTCAATTTCAAAATAATAATAGATCGGTATTGTAATTTTATTATTTTCAGATATATTATTGCACATTATCGATTTAATAATTGTATTCTGCTTTTTCAATTTTAATAATTCAGTTTCAATTTTAAATACCACTTTTATAAATTTATGATTTAATAATGTTGCTATCTAGGTATATTATTATTTCAAATTTTTTTTAGCAAGGTTTTATGTACAATCGTCTTCCATATTGTTTTTACATTTTAACAAAATAACTTATGATCTAGCGATGGATAATATTATAGACCTCTTGATTGTTGTTTAAATTTTAACTTAAATTAAATTTTTTTAACATTTTAAATTGTGTTGTATATTATAAAAATTATAAAATAATTATTATTTTAATACGAATTATTGATTTAAATTTTTTTTAATTTCATTATAAATTTATAAATATTGAATATTAGTAACACAAATTTTCGATTTTAATATTACTTTTGATTTTTTAAAGATTTTTAACGGTTTTTATTGACATTTAAAATCAATTTTGTAATCCCTGGTATGGGAAAAGGGGTATTCCCTTCTCTCAAGAGGTTCGGTATTTTTGAGATTGCCTGAAAATTTGGAATAACTCAATTTTTTAAATTAAAGAAACAATTAAAAATAAGAATTCAATCTGATTGTTAATACTTACCGTGATACATTTAATTCCTAACAGTTACCTTATAAAGTTAATAATAATCAAAAAAAGTGAAGCCCCCTGGTATTACCACCGAGTCCGGGTTACTCTTTCAACGGCCAAGAGTATAGGATAGCAATTCATTAGGCATGCACTCAAGATTTTTTTTTGGCGGGGAGGCTTATAAAATCTCTTACTCTCCATTGTACATAACTAACCATTAACAAATAATTTAATTTAAGTCATAAAAACTTTTTCAGGTCTTTAGCCCACAAAGTTCTTCCCTTGGGTGCGCTATTGAAGTTCACACATAAATTTCGCTTTGGCTTAAGAAAATCGAATATTTTTTTTTTTGTTTATTTAAATGGTTGTTATATATAATAGATTATAATATTAAATACTAGAAAAATGGCCTAGTTTTCAATATTTTTCTTTCAATAATATTAAAATATAGGTAACTCAATTCACAGGAAAAGCATTTGGATATTTGTCATGAATACTGATTACTGGATTATAACTTTTATTATATTTACTGTACATTTAAATATTGGTAACTCATCATACTTACGTCTTTGCAACAGGTTTTACTACAATATTCAGTATTTCTATTTCATTAATGACTATTTTTTTATTTTATAAAGAATTAAAATTAATTAACGATATATTTTAACTGTTCATATCAATAATTAGTGATCGAGGTTTCTGATAGAAAATTTAAAATTTGTAATACTTTTTGAAATAATCATGAAAAAACAAACACAAAAATTTGTTAATATTATTATTATTAAAATAATTGTTTTTCAGTTGGTAACCTTAGATAATAAAAAGTTAGACCATCTTCGAAATATTTTAGTTTTTTTTTTTTTTTTTTTAATTTATTATTTTAATCGAGAAAAGCTTACAAATATGATACAATAGGTTCCTCCTTTTATTTATTTAAAAATATCAAAAATAGGGCCATTTTTTCATAAGCATTTAATGTTCAATTTTTGACGAAATTCAAAAATGAATTCAACAAACCTACCTATTATTACGAATAGCAATATAATATATGATATCATTGGCTGACACATCGTCTTCATTCAGAATCGTTATTACTAAAAAAACGATTATACAATTGAATTCAAATTTAACACACCCATTACAATAACCTAACCTCTGCACTCGCTGTATAACATATGAGCGGTACCCCACTTGCCAGCCTTTTTTTCAAATTTTGGATATTGGTTTAACAAATAGGTGCACAATCTACTTTATTATAAACTCTCATATTTAATAACCAATTAATTATTATTATTATTATTCATGATGCAGGTTCAATGTTCAAGTTTAGGTATTGCTGTATTAGCTTACAAAAATCATAATTATTTATGTATTATGTCACATTAATGTTAATACAATTAAGTGTTCAAATTGAGTCGTTTTTTTTTAGAAATGAATGGATTATCTTGGGAGTTGTTCCCTTGTGAGTTCAGTGCTTCATTTAGATTGTCTGGATTTCTAGGTTAGATATAATTTTGGTATTGTTTCGGCAGTGGACGGGTTTGGCAAAATACTAACAAAATACTTCTATTCTCATAATTATTTATTGATAAAGTACTATATGTTTTCAAAAAAATTGAGAAAATCTTAATACAAAATAACATATCATTGTTCTCAAGGGTATCGAAGCACACGTATTTTTCGTAAGTTTTTGACTAATAAGCTGCAGTAAATTACACATACTTCGCAATGTATTGTTTTAATTTTTAATACATGTATGAGTTCTTTGATGAAATATCTAGGCTATTTAGGAAATTGATTTAAAATTTTCAATTTTAAAGAACCTTAAAATTAAGGTATTAATTTTGAAATTCCGTGAAATAATCGCATTACGTTTGCAATTTATTTTGGGCACATCAGATTTTAAATAGAAAAGGTGGTTCTTAAATATTCTAATCTAAAAATTTATAAATTTAACAATTTTTTTCAAAATTACAATCGAACTTCAGGAACTTCATGTTTAATTTCACTACATTTAGTTAGTTATTATGTTATGCAAACAAAAGTTTATTTCATTTTCCACGACGCATTGACATGTGCATGCGTGTGCGAAAATTAAAGACGATAACGAATTACACAAATTATATGTTAAGTTACTACTCACACACATTTACACAGCTCAAATGTACATCCCATATAAATTTCCTATATAGGATGGTTTTTAAAGCATGCTCAGCCGTATTTTTCCCCTCAATATTATATTTATTCAAATTCTGATTTTTAGAATTTTTCAGTATATATAGAGACCATATTTCAAATTCCTGAATATTTTGTACTACTTAAGGAATGCCCTGTGGTAATACAAACTTCTATTTTCAAACGAGAATCTCTATTTTAATGAATATTATTTAGTGCATGGTTTTTTTTTTAAATATTGGTGTATCTAAATCAAAATACTAATGAGTAGTTTCTGTGTTATTAAAACGCTCATACTAAAGATTTTAATCTTTAAAAATATAAACTTTATGTAATATTGGATGTAGTATTTATTATACTTGGAAAAAAGTAACTATTAACGTCATATTATTTTATCAATATCAGTTTAATAGTTGTTTTCTTAATGTTATTGCTATTTTATTTTAGGAAGAAATGATATAAGTAATTCAGTTTTTAATTTACATTAACCATAAATGCTCACTAGAGGTATAAGTAGTATTTAAACTTTTTTTTAAATTACTAATCAGAGGTCATAATATAATTCTTTTCAAATTATAATATTAATTTTCTTAATTTTATAACTGGATAATAACACAAATGAAACATATATCTATTTGTATAGTTCTAAATATATTTTTGCAGTATTTATTCTGAGGAGTGGTAGGCTTAAGGCCTTTAATACCTTCTCTTTTGGAAATGTTTATATTAGTTAGAAATATATATATATTGTATTTATTTGGACAATAACTAATTCATACATCGTATAAACATACATTTAAAATATAAATAAAATTGTTAATATTCTTATCAAATCGTATCTATAAACTATTATATAGGTACTAAAGTTATAATTGTAATTTTTCTGAATCAAATTAAGTCCTCCCTTTTTTCCTCTATTTTAGATTTCTAAATTCCGGGCTAAGCAGTATTAACCTAATGTTAATATAATAATACTTTAATAGTACCTTAATATAATAATAATAATATGTAAATTAAACACACAATTATTATATACATTTATTTTATTGAAAATTAATAATTTACATAGAGCTATAAACACACTAAACCTATGAGGTATCTAACAATAAATAAATTACAATATAAATAATATAGCATCGTAATGCATCGAAGATTATAAAATTCCATCAAACGAAATTGTAATATTATATTTCGTAAAAATAAAAACAATAATTCTATTAGTATACACAGCATTAGGGCAAGTTATTTTTTATTGGTTTTTCGCGAGACTCGAATGATGATAATATTTCGCTAAGAGATTTTCCTTTTGTTTCTGGCATTATAAACATACCGAACAATGCACTTGCAAGAGAGAATACTGTGAACACTGACCAAACACATTCTACTCCAAATGTCGACACAAATGCGGGGTATATTTTTATGACTAAAAACATTAATTCGTATCCACAAACTTGTACGATTCCGCCCATTACACCTAAATAAACAGAATAGTTCATATTTCAATAAATAATAATAACAATAATAGTAATAAAATCGGCCGTATAGTGATGAATCCAATTGTTAAAAGACAACAACAAAAAAGAAAGATATGACTTAAAATATTTACCCGGTTTTAGCGTACTAATTACCATGTATTATATGCCAGGTGATTCGTTTGAAGTAAGACCCACATTGTTAAAAAATACAATCAACGTTTTTAAAAATATATTTTTTACATATTTTAAGTCGTTTAAAAATCACATTTAGGTGCACATCCTCGGGTAATAAGATATATTATCTGTGTACCAAATTTCAGAATCATGAGTACGATAGATTTGAACTTGGACATCATACACATACACACACATATTCATTTTTATTTATATACTAGTTTATCTTGCACAACGTTGTCATTGACTAGTAAAATAATGCCAGTGGAATTACCATGTCTTAAAATCCATTAATATATTAAATACATAAATGTAATCTACAGATATTTGTATCACAATGATTTGGATGGTTTTGAGTTTTGACAAAATATAAATATACAGATTTACAATTATATCCAATTAGAATGACTATATTGTTTTCTGTAACCAATGGAAAACCTATACGAACGAAAAATATTTGGTTTTCATGAGCCAATAAATCCTTATGTAAATCTCTCTTGAAAACGCAAAGTTTTAAAAATTGGATTAAAGGTGCACTTTCTCAAATATAGTGTTACTTAAGTACTAAATTTCAAAACCACGATATACTTGGTTTTGGATCGCTTACACACGCGCGCACACACAAACATTGCCTTTTAATTGTATGGATTATCAGTTCTAGTTGATTCACGTACACTTCCCCGTCTGTCATTTCCCCTTCAGACGTTTCCCCGTACCCACTTCCCCGTAAGACATTTCCTCGTCCAATACGTAAAATTAAATTAGTCATTGGATATATACATATATATGTAATAATTATATATTTATGTGTAAGAATTATATATATATATATAGACACAATATTTTCTATACTTTTCGATATTTTCCAGTTCGTTACACTAAATTAAATCGGCTTCAATGTTTATACAACAAAACATATATAGCTAAATATTTTTCGTTATCGGTGCTGATATAGGTTTTACCAAATAGCCTATAAAGATATACGTTATCGATATACAATATAAGTTATTCTAGAAGACTAGAACGCATTAGTAAAACTAACAAATTGAAATCATTGAACAGTTTCTCGATAACTGTCGCATCGTTATTCTGTCGTTATACGCCGTCACACCGTTCGTTCGTTCATTCGATTTTTTCAGTTAACCTAATTTTTTTTTTATTATATTAACATGACTTACGTAAAAAGTACCAAGGGAAAAAATTTATAAGTATATGCGGAATATATTTTTGAAAAGGACTATACGAAAAATGAAAAAATATATTGGAAATGCATCAAATATAATATGCACAAGTGTCGTGAACGGGCACATACAGTAAATGATGAAGTTGTTCTGCACAAAAATAATCACAACCACACACCAAACATGACAGAAGTTAGTACTAAAACTATTATTAACGAGTTGAAAGAGACAGCATCCAGTCAAGTAACTTCAACCCCTCATCAAATAGTTGCTAATACTATTTCTAATGTATCATCTCAAGCAATTTCTGGAGCTTTACCTTCAATTGCTGCAATGAAAAAAACGGTCCAAAGACTAAGGTGTCGTAAAAATGCACCTCCGGTAAATTCGTCAACGTTATCAGAAATAATTATTTTTGAGCCGTATACCCTCACATTAAACAATAATTCCTTCCTTCTCTATAATAGTGGTTCTAATGATATTAATCGAATATTATTGTTTTCAACTGAACAACATTTAAAAATATTAGCGTCCGATCAAGTGTCATTGGTTTATTGATGATACATTTAAGTCATCCCCACAACTCTTTTCTCGGGTACTTACAATACATGCAATAAAATACGACACAGTATTACCGTTAGTGTTTGCACTTAGACCAAATAAAACACGTGATAGTTATACTAAGATTTTACAAGAACTTATAAATTTGGAAAAAAACTTATGGCCAGCAAGTATTATGGTTAATTTGAACAAGCGCTGTTTGGCGCGATTGTAGACGTTTTCAAGGACGTTCAAATAGGGGGCTGCTTTTTTCATTTTGGGCAATGTATATGGAGAAAAATACAGTGTACCCCTGAAGTACGAGAAAATATGTTTTAAATGCTGACTTTGCCTTAAATGTAAAACAGTTAATGGCCTTAGCATTTATACCAATACCAGACGTCGAAGAAAAATTTGACGAGTTAATGTCCCAAAGTTTTTTTTGTAGAAAATGAAGAACTATTGTTTCTATTGACAGACTACTTTGAAGACACATGCATTGGTAGACCAAATAGACGTAGAACTCGATGCCCATCTACATTTAGTTTAGCACTATGGAATCAATACGACGCAACACTTGCAGACTTGCCAAAAACAAACAACTCCGTCGAAGGTTAGGAAAGAGCATTTTCGTCGTTGTTAGGTGCATCTCATCCAATTATATGACGATTCATAGATATAATAAAAAAAGAACAAGAGCTAACGGAATTAAAAGTCAATCAGTTAATAGCAGGGCAAGAGCAGGTGGTAGCTAAAAAAAAAAAAATTAAGGATACAACTGCACGGATTAAAAAAATTTTAAGTTCTTACCATGAACAAAATCTAGATGAGTATTTAATTGGAATCGCTCATAATTTACAATTATAAGGTATTTATTTATATATATTATGTTATTAATTGGACGGGGAAATCTTTGACGGGTAAATGTCTTACGGGTAAGTGACCGGGTACCATTCGAGTTAGCTCTATCTATGAACTACATACATTTTTTTTTAAACGTTACTCACAACTTACAAGTTACAGCAAATATGTTCGGGGTGTAAGCCAGCTCACTCCTACGCTGTGAACCTGGGGTAACTTAAATTAACTGTGACGCATTTAGTCTATGTCAAAAATATTATATTTGTTTCTTGGGACGCTCTCGGGTGATATCCCATCCGGGTGCTTGTGACGCCAGACGATGCTCGACTGCAACACCGACGCCGACGATAAACGATGACGGCCAATCACAGAACGCATAGCAAGCGAGCTAACCTAACCAGGCAGCGATTCCCAAAGTGTGTTCCGCTGAACCTAAGGGTTTCGTAGGACACTAACTTGAGGTTTCCGCCAGATGTATGTGAATATTGAGAAAATTATTTTAAATTATACTTTGAAAAAAAGGTTTATCGAAAATTGGGGTTCCACGAAACACTAAATATTTCCCAAGGAAAATTGACCGTGATTGGTAAAATTCTGACAACCGCTGGCTTAGGGGGTCAGACGGTGATCAGTTTTCGCGTACGAAAGCGGTTCATTCTTATTTGGAATGGAGTACAGACGATTATAATAATAATAATAATAATAATAATAGCACACGACACCTTTGATGGCCATCGGGAACACCTCTCCGCAAATGGTCCAGGGCAACGGAAGCATGGCCAACAGGGCGAAAAACACGTACGCGATGAACGCGATGATGAGCACCATGCCGTAGGGCGGCGAGACCACGTCCCTGTACATGTGCATGTAGCCGATGACGACGGCCAGCGACAGGGACATGCCGCCGCCGGACACGACGACTAGCGTCTTCCGGCGGACGTGGTGCAGCATCGAGTAGACCAGGCTGCCGACGACGCGGGACAGGGACAGGAACGCGGTGACGGTGATGCCGTCCCACTGGACGCCGCAGTCACGCAGCACGTCCACCGAGTAGAACAGCAACACGTAGAACCCGCTGCCCTGCTGGCAGATGAAGAACAGCACGGTCATCAGGGCCGGTTTCCAGACGGTCGGGCCGGAGAACAGCGTCCAGTACGTGACCGCGGTCGGTTTGCCCGCGGTCGTGTGGCCGTCCGTACAGCACATGTGCTCGTCGCCGTTGACGGACAGCGCGGTGACCGGCGCAGTCGCGGCCGACGCCGAGACGGTGGCCACGGTCGCCGGTTCTATGCCCAGCCACACCTCGGCCGCGTCCGCTTCCCGGGACCGGCCGCGGGTCCGGAGCCACATGGGTGTCTCCGGCACCAGGAATAGCAGCCCGCAGTTGACGGTGCTGATCACGAACAGTATCAGCGACACGGTCTTCCAGTGGAAAAATATGGATATCAAGCACTCGGTCATCATGCCCATGCCAACGAATATGGTGACCACTGAGAAGTACAGCGGCCGGTACTTGGTGGGGCACACCTCGCCCAAGTACAAGTACACGCACGTCCCCGAACCTGTGGAACGAAACGATCGTCGTTGTTAGCGATTGGTAAAAAAGTTGAGTGCAGTGGCGTAACCGAAAGGAGCCAAAACCGGTTGAAATATTCGCTTTTCGTATTCGAAACCGGGTAGAATTTTTACGGGGTTCGAGTTTCGTGTTCCGGGTGAAATGTTTAGCCGGTTGCGGGTTTCGGGTTTGAAACCGGGTAAAATTGTTCGATGGGTTACCCAGATTCAAACTCGTTTTGACTCTCTGGACGTAATTCACAGTGTTGTGCACAGATAACTTAAAAATTATCTAGATAAAAGATAAGATAATCTTGTTTTTATCTAGATAAAATAATAGATAATTATATAACTAGTTTTTAGGATTTTATAAACTTTATTCATTTAATGATATTATGTACACATACTTATAAACTTATATTTTAGATAATTTATTGTTTTATATAAAAATATATTATAGACTAAATCAATAAATTTAAATAAAAAAACGAATGTTTAATATATTGAATATTTTAAATTACCCGGACGCTTCATTTTATTGTTTAGTTAACTATAAACACAATTCATTGTAAAAAAAATCATAATAATAAAAAAATTGAATAAAATGAATAGAACAGTTATCTAGATAAGACAAAAAGATTATGTTAATTTATTTTTTTTAGATAAGATAATATGATAGTTTTTATTTAATAGTTGGTCGAAAATAATACAATTATGTATTTTATCATCAGTTTTGAAAATGTTGCTAGAAAATTGTTCAATAAACTCATAATTTAACATTTCTATTAAGTACCTAATGAATTTTGGGCATTCTTGGAAATCTTTTAGGTACTTAGGTAGGTTACTATAACTACCTTGCATACAAATGTATAAATACTAAACAAATTATTGTCACGACGGTTAGATTATTTATTAAGTTTTCATAATAAATTAAAATGTTGTATTTTAGATATTTTAAACTTTGACTACTTCATTTTTCATGTGTTATGTGCAAAACGTTTCTTTGAAATTTGTAAAATATTGTCATCCTGTGTTCACACGTCAATAATAATATGTTACAACACTAATCACAGTTGACGACATTTCGACATAATATTATTTTATCACAACTTACTTTTTATATTTACGTAAGATGTGTGTCGCACTGTCGCTAATCGAATATCAACAGGTTAGAAGAGAAATGCCGATCGAGAAGACACTCATCATGCCCCCGAAGTTCGAATAATGTTATTATAATTATTTAGTAACCAACGTGAAATTGTTTACTGTTATATTTACAATAATATAATATGAGTTTATCCGCCTTGCACTCGCTTGTATTTAATGCTTGAATGGAGGAAAAATTAGAAGAAGGATGCAAAAGTGTAAAATGTTCCAATTTTCTAGAGACACTATTGAATTTTTTTAAATTTTTTTTTTCACAGAATTGTTCTAAATACTTCCTTTGGTGTCACCACGTCAACCGATTTTTCAGTTTTTTGTCTGATAGCGGAGAGGTATTGTATTTAAAAGTTACGATTATTTGGTAAATAGTTTATAAAAATTATTATATATTACATGGCTAGGCGTTAAATAGTAAAATTATAATAAAAAAACCAACGTACTAAGTGATAAACTAATTGATTATTTAATACACGAGCGAAGTCAGGTTTCAGCTATTATAATTTCTAAAAAGAAGAGAAACTCCGTTCCCATGAGTCTTCTTTAATCAAGCACTGCTTGCATTTGAAAAAAATCCGTTTTCCGTTATTCTAGAAATAAACGTTATACGAATTTTGCGTTTATTGCCCTTTTAGAGATAAAACGTTTAGGATTTTTCTATACATAGTGTATAGACATGTTTACATTTTTTTTTTAAATGTATTGCAATATATAATCTTATATAAATATGTTTGTTTTAAAAATGTTCATACTTTGTTATAGTTGCTTCCATTTGAGTTCTTCGAATTTCGTAGAGACGTAGTATTCCGGTAAAGCGTTAAATTATTTTATTTTATTTTGTGTTCACATCTGGGACATTGATAAAAATTTAAAATATGTTTTATAATGAATTAAGTTCCGCATGTAATACCTACATATTGGAGGATGTCCTTTGGCCATTAAGAACCGCGTATTTTGTATGGCCAATTTTTAGTCTGTTTAATGATAATGATAATATAATTCTATATAGTTTTGCATTATGTTTTGTTAGATGATAATATTCTGTATGTAGTTATTGATATCCATTATATTTTATTTTTGTCGTTTATCGAATTCCGTTTAAATTACTTTTAAAAATTTCAATCGTTTTTTGCCACGTAGGTATATATTTTTATAATGTTTACAAGTCCTGGCTTCAAGGTGTTTAAAATTTTGAGTTGAATGTAAAACGTACACCAATAGCCACCAACATATTATTCAGGTTACACGTAAAATAATAGTACTTCCAGATCAGACAATTATTATTTAACTTTATGTCATTTTAATAATTTATCGTTTCTCCACAAACCGATACGAGTTTAATGCAGAAGTATGACAAACATTTTTTTCAATTAAAAATGATAATGCAAAAAAATGTAGAAGATAATTGAAGACATAATATTAATATACTAAAGTACGCAGGCGTGCTCTTGCTGCACCTGAACGGCTTAAATAAATTTTAAAGGACCGATCGGATCCAAACCGGGCGGCTGTCGTATAATCCTCAATATAAAATTATTTAGATAAGTATACAAAAAGTGTATTATATTACCAAATTATTATATTCTGTGTTTATAGGTCTCTATCTTTTTATCATAGTATTCTATTAACATTCATTAAAAATTTATAAAATAATATCATAAAAATTATAATATTATGTATTTCTAGTTAAATTGATCTCTAAATCACCCAATTAAAGTAATGAATTTAAGGGGTTATATATAATTAATTTAAATATTTATATTGCATATATTTAAAATAATATAAAAGATAAAAAAAAATTATTTGTAGGCCGTTAGGAAAAATAATGGGCTGAAATCAATGTTTACTGAACCTGACCTGAAACTCTACGCACGCCTATGCTTAAGTATATAAAATGTTCAAATCGTTCGATAAATATATATATTTAGGTAATAAGAATTTAAATTCAAAAAACCACTAAAACCATTAATGTGTTAATATTATTTGTGTTAGTAAAGCGTTTAAAATTTTTTAATAACAAATCTGTAAAGAGCATAATATATTGGACGCCTATTTGTGTGCTGCAAATGACGCTGCTGTATGGTTTGCTGCAATAAATCGGTCGGAAACTCCGTCCACATTAGAGGTCGTGATTGTGAACGGGTACAATTCTAATACAAGGGTACACGGAGCCCGGGTGCGCGGGCAAAAAATATATTAAACCCCGTGTATTTATTTACCATTACCTGTGTACCTATATTGTATATTAATTCAGAATTCAGATATACTTTAAACAAAATATTTATAATAATATATTGTATGTATATTCCAATAATTTTTAATTGGTTATTAATTAATAATAAAAATTGTATAGCTTTTATAATTACCTACCTATTTTTTATTACTTTGCGATGTTATGGATAGTTTTTAGTTATGTTTAGTGAGATGTATTCGTTTATCGTATAATATTATATAGGTACAAGATAAACTATAAGTGTAATGATATATAAAATAGTAATATTTAAACTGGTTTTAAGATTAAAGCATAAACAATCGCAAAGCTATCTTATCGCAAATTTTATTGCATTGCATTTTACGTACGTATGCCTCGCGTCTAAAAATTGTTGGTTATTTTAAAATTTTTCCATACCTTATTATGCCTCTATTCATTATTGCTATGTGAAGTGTAGTTTTGGCATTTGTATTATACATATTAAATATTTTTTCTTCAAAAAACGAGTTACCGTTCTAAAAGTTGGGTATGGCAATACGGCAAACGCCAAGGCGATAAAGCTTTTTGTGACCTGTATGACGATAATTCAAATAAAGTGTTTTGTTGTGCTGGTGGATCAACGGGATCATTCGGCAGACATTTAAAACTGATACACAATATAAGCAGAAATACTCAAAATCCAAGGTATGTAATTAATTTGTAATAATTCAAATAAAATATGGACGGGATTGACGATTTGAAAAGCTCTAGTAACATAATGATAAAATTAACTGTTTTAACAAATATATATAATAAAAAATTATAGATGTATAGCTTACTAACTTTTAGTACCTACATAATAAAATAATGCACACATTTAAGTTACGCTTATGTACAGTATCCGTACATATTAAATATCTGCATAAATCTAGTATATAGGTGGACTGACTCACGCCAATTCTTATGTAAATATGTTTTCTTGTTTTCTGTTAAATTTTTTGACGCTAAAACGATAGGTTGAATAGTTAAATTTATTTTTCGTTAATGAACTTAAAATGTACGCCATTTTTAATTTTTAAATTGAGTTATCTTGAAAAGCTTAATTTTATATATTAACATATTCAAACAACGTTGCAGCGTAGTGGTGAAGATCAGGAGTAGGTTACTCGAAGTTGCAAATTCGGACAACACATATGATGCCATAATATGATTTGTATTTTTTTCACACCACACACATTGGACCAGCCCTAACAATATTTACAATAACGTTAACAATAATAATGATTAATACATATATAAGTTATAATAATATAATATATTTTACGATTTTCAAATGTATTAATCTTATCATCCATTTACTTTTACACCTGTCACGATTTTAAACATCACGATGCTCTTGAATTTCTGTTCGGTGATGAAATAAACTGTAATACAGCTGATTCTGACATTTAGTATCAATATTACTTGGCAGAACCATAGTTAAAATTTGATTTTGATGCACTAGAATGGTGGAAGACGCGTGCATCAAAATATTCACTAATTGTTGCTCTGGCAAAGAAATATCTAGGGATACGAGCAACGTCAGTTAGTTCTGAAAGATGTGTCTCAACCGCTGGAAACATAGTGACAGCCAAGAGAAGTTGTTTGGCACCCGAGACAGTAAACATGCTAATTTTTCTTTACCAGAACAAACAATTATTATAACTTCTTAGATTATGAGTGATTGCTTTGTTAACTTTTGTATAAGTATATGCCTTACCATCTACTGGTTGTTGATTAATTAAATATTGGTATTATTATTCTGTATTTATTTTATACTGTATTATTATTGTTATTAATGTTAAAACTGTTATTATTAGAATTTATTAATTTATGAATATATTTATATACATGTTTATTGTTGTTTTGTTGTTTAATAATTATGCAAATACAAATTTTTTTTGTAAAAACGAAATTTAAAATATTTAGATATTATAATGTATAAAAATACAAATACTTTTCATTATCAATTACACGTACATAACATAAATTACATACACACATTTATTTACTTATTATAATTTATTAATATTATTCATAAATGTTATGACGCAATATACTAGGAGGTAGTGAACAAAATATAATATGATGTGTTCTGTCATATTGAATTCAGAAAGTGGAGCAATCGTAAGTCAGAATTGCGAAGTAGTAAAATATGATTTTATTTAAATATAAGAGTATTTAAGATCACGGGTATTAAGATACACGGGTTTTTAAATACACGGGTATTTTTATTATACGGGCTTAAACCCCGTTATAGGTAAAAACACGGGTGCCCGTGTAGTTCATTACACATGCAATCGTGACCTCTAGTCCACATTGTACTTCTCGTATTAGTAATAATTAAAAAAAAAAAAAAAATTAAAATATTTCTATTCGATAATATCGTGACGATGAAATCACCTCTAAAAATGAAGACTAAAAATCACAGACAGATAACGTTTGATTCGAACGCTGCACAACACGTACAATATAACCTCCTGGCGCCTAATGTCCATTTTAATGGACATTTTATGTTACTCCCTAAAACGCCTCACCTATTTATAACATTTGTATACGCCTGATGTCAATTTCAATAAACATTTTCACTTACCCCCCCCCCCCACAAGTGCTGGGCCATAATTTGTTTTTAATTTGTATAATATTATGTTATAACCTCAAAATAGATATGATAAGGAACAATAATAAATATTATAAACATTTTTATCATTCTTCCATTACGTATATAATACACGCCGATAAGTGTCCATTACAATGGACATTAGGTAATTGTTACTACAACAAAATATTAGTGTTAGTAATAACTTGTCTAATTAGTTATTAGTAAGGTTTTATAGGTGATGCCTTTATTTGAATAATTAACATAAAATAATAATAGTAACTGTTAGACATAAAATAAAAATAAAATTCACTTGATAAAACCTTAAGTTATGGCCTTTATAACTATGAAACTAAAATAAAATATTAATTTAAAAAAATATGAATTTAAATTATGTTGTGTGGAAATTAAAAAAACAATTATTTGAACGAATCATATTAAAATTTGGAAAAATATTCGGTACGTCTACACTGAACCTAATATACTGTCACTAACTCGATATTTAAACAGTAAATACTATTTGAATTATTTACAATAGAGACTTATTAAATAATTAAATAATAAACACCTAGTATACTCAATATAAAAAATAACTTGTTGTTGTCATATAATAATATTATTAAAATAAAATAAATCACAATAGGTATTTCCCGAAGTAAAGATATTTGAATTTATAAACACCATTACAAATATTAAATAACTATTTTTTTTATAGACACCGCTGGTATTGTAATAAAATCATCCGGATGTCCATTCTAATGGACATTGTTTGAAGCAATATAAAAACTATTTAAAGATAAAATTTAATACTCTCAAATGCAATAAGAATACACATCAATGTGTGTATAAATTAAAAATTAAACTTTCTTGTCTAAAATATTTGCATAAATATGAAATTTATAGATTTTTAAAGTTGAAAATTCGTTAGTATATAAATGAATTTAATAAATATATAATTATTTTAATAATAATTACAGAATTACTTAATTAATAAACAAAATGTTGTCTGTTAACTATCAATATACGTTTACTACAAATAAGTTTAACAATAAAAATAAGAAAAATAAAACAATGTATAAAAACAAATGTTCATTTGATCCGGTACAACCTTTAAAAACAGGTCAGGCGTTCTTAGGGATAGAATGATTTGTCCATTTTAATGGACATTAGGTACTTCTAAATACAAAACATGAAAACGATTCTGGCGTCAGGAGGATAATCGGTAGCCGCAGTGTTAAGGAGTAACTTGACTTAAATTACAAGTTACTGTAGCAAAATTACTTTTTAAGTAATTTTATGGTAATTTAGTTATATTTTATTTTAAGTAATTTATATGTTATTTAAGTTACTTTTTTGTAGTTAAATTACTAATTTACTCGTTACTATTTTTCAAAGCTTAATAATGTATGTATATAATAAAATATATCGTATAAGTATTATATGTGCCTACAATTTTCCCGATGTTTATTTTTGTAATAGCTATCGACAATTTGACGATTAAGTCGTTACACGATAAGTTATTATTTATTAGTTATTACCAGAAAGTCGTTTCTTGTATGTGTAACTTTATAAGGATTGATGTGTGACAAAATGAGTATCTGTTAATAATTTCATATTGATAATTGTCATTATTTAATATTAATGTGTATTGTGTAGTATATTGACAACATGGTCATTAAGCTCCAGTGATATTTTTGAAAAAAAAAGTAATTCCCATTGTAATCGAGTTACATTTTGAACTCAAAAATAAAATGACTCGACCAAATAAATTAAACGTAAATTAAGAATAATTTAGTTACAATTTTGAAAGGGGATTAGTAATGTGATTTAATTACCAAAAAAAGTAATTTCCCCAACACTGCAGGTACGCATCAATTAACAATTTATGCCACCTATGTAAACACTTAGACAAATCGGTTCGATATTATAATATATTTGATGTGTATGCAAAGGACGAATAGATAAAAAAAAATAGCTGTAACGTTACATTTTATACTACGCGTTCTGTAAACCATATTATTATATGTTTTTGTCAGTTCGTACTTTGTCACACATGTCTGCCCACAAATTTATTCCATACGGTCAGTTAGTCGAGGTCAGACGAAATCAATGTTGTACAGAAATAGCTGTTATATAAGTACGTTACGGGCAGGGCTTGAATTCGAAATAATTATATTTTTTTATTTCGATTTAGTTTATCATCGATATCAGTTTAAAAAAAAATACTATAGGTATTGATTTTAAAATTGTCTGATTTTTATATTGTCGCACAATATATTATATTTGATATTTTTCTAAATTTTCAATGAAACGTTGATTTTACATCTCTGCGATTTTAATTTTGATTTTCGTCTACAAGCCATATATGCAGATGATCGTTGTTTGCGCGTCTATATACGCGTCTTTACGCGTGACTGTGAAACCGAAATTACATGCCGGCCAACAATAATATTATTGACCTGTTGAATTTTTAATTGGAATTAATTTTTTTTTAATCTCAATAATATACATTGTTCACATCATTATAAAAAAATTGATTTCGATATTACTTTTGATTTCGTAGATGGTTTTTAACGATTTTTAAAATCGATTTCATGCTCTGATAGAAGGTATTAGTGAATACGCTGAGGTCGTAATAAAATATGTATAATATTATTAATGGATAGTTAATGACCGTATAGGAGGAACCTCCAATCTACGTCTTACCCAGTGATGAGACTTATATAGATAAAAATTTACTCATCTATTATCTTGTATAGATAACTTTATCTATTGGTTATCTTAGACGACGCATTTACTTATCTAGATAAATTTTATTTAAATCATATTCATTTTTCATGAATAATTTTTATTTAAATTGTTCTATCAGAACACTATCCAAATATTCTCATAATATTACCATATTCCCATGTTATACTAGCAAATTTTATAAAGTCGATACTTTGAGAATTTACGATTCTTTGACTCAAAGAACATTTGTTACTGTATATGCCTATTAACTTTTAGTCACTTTGTGTTCACGTTGGTAAAGAAATAAATATGTTATTTAAATATAATAAAAATTAGTTTTATCGATCATATTATTTAGATATAAATAATAAAGATTATCTTTATCTAATCTAGATACATGTAAATGTATTTATCTTTATTTGTATCTTATTTAGATGAAATTTTCGTCATGTATTCTCAATACTGGTCTTACCTCATTTTGACTAAAACAATTTCATCACACACGTATTAAATCAATTATACCTTTATCCGGGCACGTGTGAATAATATAATAACAATTCAACAGATGACGGCGTTTCTCTAAACTTTGATGACAGCTCGTGTTTTCGAATTATTCGTATTTTCTCATCACGCGTGTACAGTAGCTGTCACCTTTTATCAAGCGGAGACACAATGTCAAAGTAACCGCGGTGACAAATAGAAGTTGTGAGATTAAAACTTTTAAATAAAATTTCATCGGAACAGTTTTTCACCGCCATACTTTAGCCGGTACAAGAATTGCCCGAAGGTTGAAATTAATAATTGTTCAACAAAGGATATATAATTGCGTCGCCAAAGAGTTTTTCACTCATATTATTTATCACCGACATTTGAATAATAATAATTATAGTGCATAAAATTGTCTTTTAATAATTCGGTAAACTTACCAATTCCGATTCCCAGTATAATTCTACCGATCATAATGACTGTTAGAGAATTGGCGAATGCGAGCACCAGCCAACTTATGATCAAAAATATATAACCGATTTGAAGAGCTTTTCTCCTGCCAACTTTATCTGTTAGTATTCCAATGATAAGTAAACCGATAGGGCATACCAGTATTGGTACACTTGCTGAAAATAAAAAAAAAGTGTAATATTAAACATCGATACTCAAACGATTGATTATATATTTTCTAAAGAACTACCTATCGTTTAATTAGAAACTTATTTATAATCAAGTAAATATTATCGACAACCTAAAAACACCCACTTTTAATTAATAAAGTAGTAGTAGGGTAGGTATACATAGAGTATATTATTATTATAGTATTAAATTCTTAATTAAAATTGGCGAAATCAATTAATTTATCAAAGACTAATTTAAATAGAAAACTAATCAATATTTTTAAACATTTTTAGTAAAAAAACTATTCCATCGTAAAAATGTATAATTATTATGTTTTATACTATAGTATATTATAATTTAATTTTAAAACCAATAAAAATTGAATCATTCGTATTTGTATAGTTTGGGGACTTAATCTCTTAAAATTGTTGACCACTCCCACTTTTTACTTACAAAATTCAAACACTTAATGTTTGTAATAATTAGACATAATAATTTGGACCGTTTCACTATTGTCGTAATTAAAACTTTAGCTGAGAATATGACTTCAATCAGACTCAATACTAACAATAGTTCTGTGGCTTGCATCACACATACGCATTTATTAGAGTTATCTAGTTGAATGTATTTTATTTGTTTTTATTGATCTCCACAAAAAAACACCGGCAGCCAAGGCCATTGGTTACAATTTGTTTCCACGACAGTGTTGCAGATTAAATATTTACAATATTGAATTTGCTGTGATTGTGAGGGAAGAATACTTCTCTGTCTTTCGAAAAAAAATTTGATATTTAATTAAACTTGAGCGCCAAATTAATATATCATTATGTTCACAAAAACATAACGTTGAACTAACTTTTGACAATTTATATCATACCTAATATGTAAGAACAAATACATTCGAAATTTTGATAGAGATTTTTAACGTAAAAAAAGCAAATAAAATATATTCAACTAAGAAGTACCTACCTATTGCGAACTCTTAAAAAGTTTTTTATTTTAAAATCAAAAAAAAGAATTTAAATATACATTTAAAATAACAATTTAAAAAATACATTATCTTTATGTATAACTAATGAATATCAATATTTTTATGGTTAAAATAACAAGTGGATATTATGATTGTTAAGACACAAGCTTTTAATGAATTGTACACTTTTAGATATACAATTTTAATTAAAAATTTTTTTTTAATTTTTTGCAAATATATATTATTGAATAACAATATTATAATTAATATTTTATTACAGTTAATTTATTTGTTTCTTGTTTTTTGTAAAATTGATATTAATTAAAATTGCTAGTCAAATTTATATGTTATGTTCAAAAAAATATAACGTTCAATTAAATCTTGAGAAAACATAGAACTATATAAATTATATTCTAGTATTTAATAATTAAATATGCGTTCGTAATTTTGATTGAGATTTAAAAGTAAAAAAATAAATTATTACATTCAACTTTTAGAACTGCGACATTTTAAAAAGTTTCATATTGATTATAAATCAAAAACATGGAATGAAAATACATATTTTAAATAATATTATTTAAAAAAATACATGACCTACATTAACGCAACTGTTCACTGTTAATAATTTGTGTCACTAAAATAATACGAAAATATTACGGTTGTCTATGTAGAAAAAGTTTTTATCATATTATTATGTACCTATCCACTTTTTATGTTTTAAACGAATTGTTTTTGATTTTTTACCACCAGACATTATATCGAATAACAATATTATAATTTATATTTTATTACGGTTGTCGAGAATGTAGCAACAAAGTTGGAATAATAATATGTATCCTCTACTGAGGTTAATCGATATAGTTGTGTCTCGTAAACAATATTTTTTTTTCTATTATTATTGTGTAGTGGACTTTATCTACGTTACACCAGAGGCTTTCATCTCGTTTGTATGTACATTTTTTATTATTAGAATTAAAAACGCGATTGTTCGCAATTTTTTTTTTCGTACATAATTAATAACACGGCAAACAAAAACCTCTGACAAAGGACAGATAAAATCCTGTTCTTGCTTACAAAGCAAAAACATTTTGATCCGTCGCCATTTTACGAGTCAGCGGTTTATAATACCGGTGAAATACAATGGCATTTTTTCGAACACATTTGTGTTGACGTCAAGTCACAACCCCTGGAAACTAATATACAATTGTGACTGATGATTACAATACAATATGATTCAAAATTATTTGATTTAAATCATTTTAATATTTTGTCAAAACAAAAATTTGAATAAAAATTATATTAAAAAATAAATATATAATTATATATGTGAACGGAATATATTTGACTAAAACTAAATATTACGAATTAACGTTTAAAATAAAAATACTCAAACTGCAGAAATTAAGAGACCATAGCTGTTTGGAGAAATTTGACATAATGACAGTGCCTTTATCTGATGCGTAAAAATTAATTTAAAATTAATTGGTCCAGTAAGTGAAGGTAGAATTATTTTCAATACTACACTTTGTCTGTCCGCAATGAAGAAATATTTAACATTATTAATGATGCTCGTTTATCCGTGGTGGCCACAGTGGACGAAGTCGTACGGAATACGAGATTTATAAAAAATATAAAAATGTTACAAGCGAATCGAATAATTCTTGATTAAATATCTGTATATCTATTGTTGACAAAAAAAAAAAAAAAAAATCTATCCTAACTGAAAATAAAAATCTTGTTGTAATACCAAAAATCTTAAATTAAATTAATTCTAGATGATTTCAAATTAGTCTAATACACATGCAGACAGAACCTCGGTTCTAGCTGGTACTCCAGGGATGGGAAGTGGTTGTTAAAAGAACAAAAATCCCATTACACTACAAAATAAATCGGGAAGCTGGAATATATTTTATGCAGTAAAGATGCCAGTTTTTGACTAAAACGATTTTGTAATTTGGTTGTATATATTTGTTGTCTTTAATTATCGCTTAAAATAATTAACGTTTATATTTTGACAAGCATTTGTCAATATCACGAAAATTGCAAATTATTTTCTAGTTAAAAATTCACAAAATTTACAATTTTAATAGCTTAAAATATTTAAAATCATAATATGATCATATTATAATACAGACATTTTTTCATAAATAGACATATAAAGTTTAAGTTTTGACATAGTTTGTTATTTAAATAAAAAACTACGATTTTATTTATTATGATATGTAATAGTTAAAAGAGTATTAACGATGTCACCCTTAGCCACTAGTATCCAACATTGTGTCGCCCTAACATCAATATATTAAACAATTTGAACTTTAATTTTTTTTTTTTGTTTTTAAAATAGTACGCAGAAAAACAATAATTATACAAATTATTTGAGTTGATGGAGGTAATAAACATTGTCATTTTAAATTGACAAATTAAAAAAAATAGGAATATTGATGAATAATAATGAATTCTATAAAATGAATGAGAAATTTGACCCTGGTAATTTTACAAATTTGGGGAATTCTTGGTTTGATGGTAAGAAGAGCGGGTCTCATTTGTCTTCTAAAGTTCTTTTTATTAGTTTTTGTCGTTTTTTTGTTTTAATATTTGTGAGTATATTAAATCAATAAATAATTCTTTTATTATTTTGCCTTTTTCCATGGATATTTTATTTCACCCCTATGATAGATCCATGTCACCTCAGTAGAGAACCACTGCAAATTAGTTCTTTATACTTATAATAAAAATAAAAATAACTAATGGTAATATAATTAAGTAATACATATACCTAACATCCTTAGAAATAGAGAGTGACACATAGTCTCCGCCCAGAATCATTTTCCATGTACAATAATATCAATTTCATTGAATTCAAAATATTTAACACGCTCATTGCTTACAGTGTTTTACTCTATAACACTCAAAATACCTATTATACAGCAAAGTGACTTTGCCGGTTTTTTAGTTTCGAGTGATTTTTCGTAGCTTTTAGCTATATGGAAATCAAATGTTCAGTTTAACGATTTATTTAATTAAAATAATATATCGTTTCGATGTTTATTATTAAGGTCCGGATTTTTATGCAAAAATTATTGTTGAATATGCACATATTTATGCACTCAAAAATTTAAAAATATGCAAAAAAACATTTTTTATTGTGTGCTAAAAAAAATTAAACATCTTAAAAAAATTAAAAAATATATGAAAAAAAATCACAATTTAAATACCAGTAGGTATAATGCTTCTGCTTAAAAATGTGTACGAACTATTATACTTACAGTTTAACTAAATAAATGCAAAATTAATAACGAAAAATATAATATTAATTAATAAACGAGTATCAAAATAAAATTACAATATGCTATTTTAGATTTTCAAAATAATTTCTGCAATTGTTAGGTAGCATATATTCATATTTTGAAAAACTTCTTGAAAAAATCAATCATTTTCTTGAATCAGAGCAAAAAATAAAAAAAGTTAATTATTTATAAAAAATGCAACTTGTATGTAATTATATAAGCAATTTATAGTTATTGTTACTCAAATATGTAAAAATATGCAAAAAATAAAATTAATAATAGAATCTACACATTAATAAACGTCAACATTTTAAATCAAAATAATTCTAAATGAATTGTAGAAGAATGTGCATAATGCTTTTGCATAAAAATCCGGTCTTTAATTATTATTGTAGGCCACGGCGTCGCACATTTGTCTCCAAATTAAATTATAAATAAAAAGTTTTGATTGTGTTTGCGTCAAGTTTGAGCGATTCGCGTTCGCATTATCATTTATTATAATATTATATGGTGAACAGAATATATTTGACAACATTAACGTTTTAATCATCTCTAAAAATTTTTTAGATTTCTCGGTACATGCAAAATTATATACTACACTAAGGTCACGATTGTTTCGAACAAACGCGTCAGACGTATAATGACATCAACATATATTATCGTGCGATTTCTTGTTGTCGTAACTTGTAATTATTTAATTTGATTTAAACTTTAAACCATCTTTGGACCTCTGGCGTAACGCGAGATTCAATTAAAAGATAAACCAACGCATAAACATTTTCAAGAATTTAAATAATTTTGCATTTTGTAAACGACAAATGTAGAACACTTTATAAATGTATGGGTAGGTATTTTAAAAATTATATTTTATAAATAATTATGGCACTAATCGATGCTGATATTTATTGCTTTCACGCGGGAACGAAGATATCACTTTTAATTTGAGTTAATTTATTCCACAGTCTCAGATTCAATGTATGTTTAAAAAATCATGGGTAATTTTACTATTACTCAATAAAAACTGTTTCTTTATTCTTTCGTCGCTATATAACCATACTATGACATTCTTCCAACGAGCGTAGTTTTCAAAAAGCAAAAAAGCGGATTTGACATTAAATCAGTTCACATATTATAATATAGATTAAAAATAAATTATTTTTTAAGCATTAAAAATATTTGGTGTGCATTATTATATTTTTTACGAGGAAACTATTTAACACGAAAAAAAAATTCAATACGCTATATTGGCTTACCTATTACACGAATCTCGAGAAAAAAAACAGTAAGTACCACAAGTCTTTTAGTTTGAACTATCGTCAAATACTTTCTAATGTAATTTGTATAATATAATCAATGTGTTCATAAAAGTGTTGAAGGTACCTATATTATGTGTTTTAGAATTTTTAATTAGGTATTTAAATAATACTTGTGTAATAACACGTACACTTTAATATTAGATTGACTCAAATATATTTAATGTTTATATATTAATAACGGGTATGACGATAAGAGGGGGAAAAAAGGGACAAATATAGTTAATAAAGTACTTCAAAAATGAAAGATTTAATGATACGCAGTAATAAGCATATTTTTTATGTCATTTTTTTTTTTTTTTTGTTTTTAATTGAAGATAATATTATTTCTTATTGATAGTTACCGGTGTCCATAATAACATAGTATAGATATTATTAATTCTATTTCGGAACCAATGTTAAATTTGAAGCTAAAATATGAATTTTTGTTGGACATACCTACAATTGCTCTCTAAATACAACAATTGCTTGGAAGAAAAGTGGTTACTCCATATCACAGATCGTTATTTCTTTGGATGAAAAGCGGTAACTCCAGATCATAGAGCAATATTACTCTATGCGCTGAATCACTTCGACACAGACTTTGTAGTTCTAGTATTAGGACATACAGCCTATAATTTTAATTTTGTTTTATTTGACGATATTCTAATATAGATATTATGTTGTATCTCAATAACTATTATTAACAATATCTATAAAACAAAAACAATTGTAATGATGACGCAAATGAAACGAACACGTGTACGTGCTCATAGATACAGTAATATTTTTAAACTTGTCTGAAGTACACAATATCAATTTTATTTAAGAAGTCGCCTATACCCGAATTGGTCGTCTCCACCTCAGAAGTGCGTATTATTCACGCTCAGCAGTTCACGTTTAGCTTCGTTAAATTAAAAACGAGAGTAAAATCAACCTACGATAAAATTCAAAGGTAAGTACATTGTCCGCGTTCGTACCTTTGTCGGTATTTTACGATGATTGACAGTTTTTAAGCGAGTTGTGAGCATTTTTGAATTGCACTATTTTATATGCGTTGAAAAACTCGCTAAACAATATTGAACCATCGTAAAAAACAGGCACATAGGTACAAACACAGATAATGTTCTCACCATTAAGTTTCATGATAGGACGCACTCTTGTTTTTAATCGGACAAAACTAAACTTTAACTTCTGAGCGTAAATTTGATATGTTGTGCACTTGCAAGTTACAAGACTAAGACAACAATAATTAACGCAAGTGTAGCGTCCTCTCATGACGAATTATATTATTTCTTATTTGCTTTTTATCTTAATCAATTTATTAACACATCGTCTCATTATTAATTTTCAAAACTATTTATATAAATTTCCAATGAGAAAAAATTTACTTTTAATTATGGAAATCGCTAGAGATTTAAAAATATATCCATCGATAAACACTTAATATCGATTTTTACAAAAATCGTATTGTTGCGGCGTGGTCGTTTACACGACAGTGTTATTGTACATTATTGTATATACATAGAATATAATAATGGCAAATAAATATTTACCTATCCACGAGGCGTTGTCAGTGTCTATTTTTATCGTAGACGTCGGTTCTTTCAGTTTGGACAAAAGAATAGACGAGAACACGAAAGAACATCCGACGACAAACTGCTGGCACGACATCAAACAGGTGCATAGTACCTGAAATCGGAAATAATGAAAATAATTCAACAGTGATAATAATGTAGGTCGCTGCATGATAATATGTTATTAAAAAAAAAAAAGAAAGAAAGAAAGAAATGTATTTCATCATACTCACGAGCTTCAGATGATGATTGAGTTTTAAGTTCAACATTTTTTAAGAATCGGTCGTACATAAAATAAATAAATAAAAAAAGAAAAACCGCAGCCACGATTTTTAATTGTTTGGCTGTGTACAACTATACATGTCAACTCATTCTCGGCGAATGATTGACTAGGCGAGACGCACAATTATTGCTAATAATCGTTTGTTGTGAATCAATAATTATGTGCATATTATTTTACGTATCGTAATGCCTCTTGAATTCAGCGTGAGTGTATACAAAATCGTATATCGATAACGAAAATTTAACGTCCTATATGGCATTATTATTATACGTTGCATTTTATATCTAAACCTATATGGTGGTATATTATTAATAATTTAAAAACCAAAAATATAAATGCGTTCAGTTTTTATTGGAAATTATGCGTACGTAATAATATTGTACCTACATTTATATTATATATATATATATATATATATATTTTTTTTTTTATTGACTTTACCTAATGTAATTTATATCTCATCGACGATGACGAAAAAAAAATACTAACGCTAAACCGTCTTATATTATATATATATATATATCGTTCATAAATTATATATTAAGTTGTATTGAGAAAAAACTAATAAAATTCTGATGGCATGTCAATATCAGTTTCATCGCTTTCATCATCATATATACGGTCGGCCACTCGCCGTTATTGACTTACACGCGGTAAACTCATCGCAATGAACCGTACTGCATATATATACACGGTGGCTTTATGTTGTTTTCATTATTATTATTATTTACGAAATAAAATTGGACATTAAATTACCTTTCAGCTTTCGGGAGTTCAGTACAAAATGGGTACCATCTACTATGAGAAGCTATATGTGCACACAAACCAATTACGTTTTATCGGAATCCTATTTCGTTTTTCAATTTTAATGTATATATGTAGGTAGACATCTACCTACAGGATGATTCGCCGAAGAAAGTTCAGCCTTTTTTTTTTTTTGTATTCGATGATGCGGTTGTTCAAAACTTGATTTTTAGAAAACTATTAAACACGCTCAAACACCATATTACAAGTGAATTCTTGAGATTTTGTCATTTGTGTTACCCATTTGCGCCAAAACTAAACAAAAAGTATGTTTTTTCCAACAGCCCATTTGCGCCAAATTTACTTGCGTAAACATACTATATAATTCATATATTCAAAACCACATAGTTTATAATAAAAAAATTAAAATATCCATCAAAATTAAACAAGGATATTCAGTTTTACATGATAATAATAATACATTTTTATTTTCGTTTTTAAACATTATAATAGTTATAATACACTTTTTCTTTTTCGAATCTTATTCATTTTTGAAAATAATATTATCATTTATTAGTATTCAGTAATACACATTTTTCAAACAATAGTTAATATTAGACACATTTTTGTATAACTTATAGTCTCCTTATATATATATAGCACGATTTTTTAAAAATAATTATCAATAATACATATTTTTTTTCAAACAATAATCAATATTAGGTACATTTTTTTTATATAAACTATAATAACCCAATATAATTTTTTTATAATAATCAATCATACATATTTTTTATATAATTACTATGTCGTAATTTTAAATATGAATTATAAATATTAATCAGATAAATTAGGCGCAAATGAGCTGTTGGAAAAAACATACCTTTTTTATTTTGGCGCAAATGGGCTATATCCAAAACGAATTAATTTTTTTTTTGGCTCAAATGTGCGATGCCCAGTAGGTTAATCTACCATTTAAGTATAAATAGTTGGTGATTTATCAAATTTTAAAAATACTTCTCAACGGTTATCTAGACGCGGATTTTTTTTGCTATGCGTGGCAGGTATTGCTTCCAATTCCTCAACTCAACATCATATTGAATTATGGTGACGGAAGACAGTAAATAATAGCAAATATAATAATATATTTGTCTTTTTTTTACATATGCAAAAAGTGTATTAAAATATATTTTTCATATTTATATTTATTTTGTACTATAACTTGTATAATCCTTAATAACTAATAAAAAATAAATTTAAACAATTAATAACGAATTTAAGGTATGGTTTCAAATTTAATATAGTATATCCTTTTTATTAAATTGATCATTCCGTAGTAGATCACTTGCTATATAAATGTCGAGATTTTTTGTACTTATGGAGTATCCTGTGGATCGGTAGAAACTTCTGTTTTTCAATCGAGAACAATTAGGGTTATTGCAAATTATTTAGAAAATAATCGTTTTGAACATTTTGATGTAAAGCAGTATTTATATCAAGTATTCGAATCAGTAGTAATTTTAAGTTATTTAACATTGTGTACTAAGGTCTATGGTAATGGGTTTGGGAGATATAGGGCTATGGTGATTTGAAAATTATAGTAAACAATATTAATCAAACAACAATAATAATTTGTAAAAATAGTCTAAGTATAAAGTAAATACTAGATCCAAATTTTCAATATTACATCTAATTTATATTTTTATAAAACTATTTTTAAGAACTAATATCATTTATCCTTAGTAAAAACATTTCATAACCAAGAAACTTTAGGTACTCATTTGAATTTTGAATTAGACTTACATCAAAATGTTCAAAAAAAAAAATTATCCACTAATTAACTTACAGTTAAAAGGGGAGTTCTTATTTTAAAAACTTAGGTTTTTATTACCTCAGATCATATCTTAAGTAGTAATACGGTAAAACTAAAGTATTTTCAATGTAGTCTACGGAAATTCCAAAAATCGTAGTTTAAATAAACTCATTATTAAATGAAAAATGGATGAGAATGCTTAATAAAACACCAAAAATAAAATTGTGATTCTATTTTTGGATCACGATCTACAGTTTTAGAATCTCTACCCTAAAGGTTGATTTTTAAAAATCTGCCAAATACGTATTCAATCAATTATTTGATAGATTCTTTAAACAACGTTTTGGGTTGCCTACTGATCGCATTTAAACATTTTTCCATACTTCTTTTGACGCTTAAATAAGAGATCTCTGAGCAAGTTTACAAGTTTTTAGACCCAGAATTTGAATAAATTTATTATTAAACGAAAAAATGAAGCTTGGAAAATCATCTAACATAAAGTGATTTTTTTAAATGTTAACACGCCTTTTTTTGAAAAGTTTTAACGCTTGGAAATTATTTTTTTTTTTAATAATTTAAGTCACGACCCACTTACAAAACAAAATTTTTAAAAAATATATTATATTTTTTATCTATTTGTTTTATGTTTTGTACTCTTTTAAAGGATAACTTTCATTTTTAATTTCATATTATTCTGAAGTCAAATATTTTTCTGAAAATTTTAGTACAGAAAAATTTAAGTTTAAAACGTGTAGTTAATTAGTTATAATTTGTAATAATTGTTATAAGTATTTCAAGTTTATATACAAGTCTAGTCTCGCATGGTCAGCCATACCGAACGCATGCGTTATTACTATCTCTTCTCATCATTAAATTAATCAACTCAATTTTTTTGGAAATGCTCATTTTTACTACCTATCAGTCGACTTAGTTTTAGTCATGCTACTTTGGAATGCCAACGGGCTAAAAAACCACAAAGATTAATTAATTACATTCCTAAACGAAAAAAGAATGGATATAGCTTTGATCTCAGTGACGCACTTTACGCCCAATACAAAATGTTCATTCACGGTTTAAAGCATTTTTCCACGTGCTATGCTGATAATACCGTGAGCGGTGGTGCTCCAATTTACTCCAGTTCCCATAGCTAATAATGACTTTCTGCAAATTATTAAAATTAACTTGAATAACGTTAACAATGAACGATGATAGTTATACCCGCTCAATTTTTTTTATACTCTGTTTGGAATAACTTTTTGCTTTAAGTTCATAAATATTTTATTGGCAATCTTTTTCTTAAAAAATTACCTCTTCACACACATGTTTTGTATCACAGAATTGAACTTAATGAATGTCAGAAGAGGGATTGAATATCCGTTAAAGATAAAAAAAGTTTGCATCACCAAAAATGTAAATAAAATTACGCCACTAACTGAGATGCCCCCGTAGATACATTTGGATTTATTAAACTATTTAATTGTAAATGTATCGTCAAGTCTTTTTCCGGAGAGGGACATAACTAACAAATTGGATTTCTCAGATTTAATGTAAAAGATTAATGACATATAGGCTAAGAAAAAAAAATATTTGTTTGAACAAAAATCGTTATTTATTATTTAGAGTTATAATACAGTCATATAAGTGTTAAATATAATTTGTCTGCTAGCTTATTGTGGCTAGTTCTAACATACATTTAATTACCAAATATACATTGTATTATGATTGATAATATTTTAAGTATTAATAAATTGCAAGTGAACGATTCAGTAGATGATGATTTGGAAAAAACGATGCAATTAACTTGAACATTCTAAATAATGATGACCAAGATTCCCAATATATATTGCTAAAACATCATTGATGTTGCACACATAAAATTAATTTTATAGCAACAGTGGTAATTAAAAAATTAATTTAAGTAGATATCTTTATTTGAATTATAAAGTATAATATTAGGTGTATATTAAATTTCTAAATAAAATACAAAATATTTGATAAAATAAAGACAAGAAATTAAAATGATTTTAGTTACTATGCTAATCTTAAAAAGCTATTAGAAAATTTTAACAATTAATAATAATGATTAAATTTATATTAGTAATATATAATTGTTTTTAAAACTTTAAAAAGGCTCTACCTAATACTGCTTATAAAAAACAATCCTGAAGCATTTTTGCCAAGTCTGTCGCTTTATGGAATAAACAAGGTCGCTCAATTAAATCAACTGATTTAGTGAAACAAAATCTTGGCGTTTATTTAATCACACACAACGAGACGCATTGGAATTCATTGTACGATGTAGTGGTGTTTCTTAGTAAATTAATGAAATATAATGAATCTATGTTTAGAATTATAATGAATGAATTAGGTAGCTATTAGGAGGTAAATCGTAAATCCTTAGAAATTATTAGTTATTTTTATTTAACTATCAATGTTTTTATAACAAATACTTTCAGATTTAATAAAAGTGATATTGATTTTATATATCAACATCAAAAAAATATGGAAACAATTTCTATTAGCATAGATTTACTCCAGGGTGATACTAATATGCATTTTGGACATCTCTTACCTACTATAGAATAGTTAATTTATAAATATGGATTAATGACTTGTGAACACATAATTCCTAATCATATGCAACCTCTGGTAATAGCCATACTCAATGATATCTAACAATTAGTAAAATATATTAAATACATAATTACATCAACCAAATAGTTAGTATTATGGTTTTACACAATAATTAATTGATTTTTATTTTAGCTGTTTTAGAACTAGTTTATTGATAAATATTAAGTATTTCTTACCAATAATAATTATATTATTAACTGTTCTATATTTTATTCTATATTTATATTTTTGTGTACTATATTACAATTTATTTTATTTACATATATAAGACATTTAAAATTTATGAATGATATGGCACATGCTGAATTAATTTAATTTATGTATAAAACTTAACTCGTTTAATACACCTCCCCTGAAATTAAATTTTATTTTTGCCACTGCTATATTATTATACAATTGAGCTAAAAAAATTAACTTTATTCATTATAATTTTTCTATTTGCTTTTTTAGATATAAAAACAGTGTTTTTAGACTTTTTTATGGACAAATTTTTAATTTCTACTGCTGTTTGTCACCCACGGTTTAATATTGCATGGATTAAAAATTATGTAAAAAAACAATTGGCCTCCGAGTATTTAAAAAATCCTATTAAGAGTTACACCAAAATAATAGTGAACTAATAATACTGAAGATGACAAAATTAATGATAATTTATCTAGTTATTTTACCTGGTCCCAAAATCCCCACGAGGAAAAATTAACAGTTAGTGATGAAATAAATAGATTTTTGGGCACATTTCCAACAAAGACACTAGAATGTTTGCATAATTTGCCCTCTATCAAAATATTTAGATTAATTGAAAAAATCAAGTAGTCTTAATAATAATATAATAAAAACATTTGTACTTTATTTTCAGGTCTTCATCAAGTATAATACTCCCCTACTTAGCAGTGCATCTGTAGAGAGAGTATACAGTGTTGGTGGTGCGATAATCACAAAAAAAAAAAAGAACGAACATGACAGATCAACATTTCGAACAAATAATGTTTTTTTTTAAACGAAACAACTTTTAAATAAAATTATTAAAAAATAATAATTTTTTGAACTAAAAAAATTTTTTTTGGTAATTGAAGATTTTTTCAAATACTTTACTACTAGGTAATAGTATTTGGGTGGTATTTAAATACTTAATTTGAAAAGTATTTAAGTAATTATATAATTACTTTTTTAAAAGTATTTTTCAAACACTGGGTATAAGTATTGATTATAGATTATTGAATGGTCAGTTCACGGTCTTTAATTTGAAAACAATTTATTATATAAGCATGCATTTTTCAGAGAAGATTTGCATCCACAAACTGGTGCGGGGTCCGCTTATCTTGATATTAAATTAACACGATGTGTGATAAAACGTCATTGTCATGGTCTATGACAATGATATATAGACCATGATATCTATAGATACTGTGCACCATGTTTTTGTTATGAAAATTGATGTATATTGCCATATTGGCACCTACACGCACAAATATTTTCAATTTTATTACACCATATCATGAGTGTTCACGACAAATAACATTTCCACGATCGAACATATTATCATAATACAATATTATGCATAATAATAAAATAAACACGCAAATTCTATCATACTCCTAAAATATTTCCGACTTAGCCCAGGCTTGCCCTGTGTGCCCGCCTATGTTTACGACTGCTGTAACGGAAAACAAAAAAAAAAAAAAAAAACTATCGAATCGACGCAGCAGAATCCTCTCGTGACGAATTACAATAAGGTATGACTAGACGTTTTAGTCACCGTCGCAGTAGCCATTGAGTACGTATAGGTTAACGCCATTAATAATATTAATAATATTAATAATAATAATAATAATAATAATAAAATATCGATGTCGGTTTGTACACGGATAATAATATTATTACGATCGTGGAAAGTCGCATTACAGCGATAGCGATCGCGCCAGGGTCGTAAGTACTCGCATATAATAATATAATATAATTTACCGATGTCGACCGACGACGATAACGAGCTAGCGTTGGAGGGGTGACCGCCTGTGGGTTTTCGGTCAGTAATGTATGGGTTCGTTACCGGTGGGTCGTTTTACATTTAGAGCGATTTTTCAACAGACCAACAGAGAAAACGTGGCGATTGTGCTGCAGCTGGTTTATAGTACTCGAAATTATATATGGCGGCCCCGGTCGGGACCTGTAGAAGGGCCGACGTTTTATTGTTTGTTCACTCACTGCAATATACGTTCTAACAATGCGCGTTCACGCTATGCATTGTTACAGCCACATATTGATGTTGTGGAACCCGCGACGTTATATTTTAATGTTAGAAGTGAATTTACAAAAAACTACTGTATATATAAGTACTGATGTGTTATTCGCCATGACTGATTATTGTTATATTATTTGATTTTTTTTAATCACATTGTGTTTAAAATGTAATAACTTTTGCCATGTCTTTGGATTAGTTAAATATTTTGATCCACGTAGATAATCTTTTATATAAATAATAACTAACATAATATTCATAATCTATAAGTACCTATAGACGGGACTGGGTGGTACTCCTTTCGCCCAAAAATGACCGTCCTCTTTTTGTCTAAAAATAATTGCATTCTTTTCGTCCACGGTTTTACATTTAACATTTTGGAAAGCACCGTTTTAAAATTAGTTTAATAAAAGCATTTAGCAAAACCCAGAGAGCACCACGAAGAGGCGGCTTCTATTACACTCCAAAATTGTGTTTGTGTTAAAATAATTATTATATAACAAAAATAGTTAGGTATTTGTCATGATGTCATTAAAAATAGTTATGCCATATCATATATTTAGTTTATATTTACATTTTTTGTATAGTTGAATGCTGTTGATTTAATGAACTCATACCGACTTAACTCTCCTCTAATATACTGTTGAATTGTTTCTTCGTTTTTTAATTGGCGATCTTTTACTTTCCTATCTTTAGGAATGCGTTATAAATGGATACTATTTAATTTAATATAAACATCAGTTTGGACTTTTTGTACGACAGTCAACCACGTACAATTTAGCAAAAAATTATAATAAAAACTTTCGTTAAAGAATGAGTGAAATGACTTGCATGCATTCGTTGTCCTGATTAACTCTGATGATTTAGCTTCCCAAAGTTTTGATGGGAACATACTTTCATTGGATATATAGTTATCAGTTAAATAGTCACAGAACTTTTGTAGTTTTTCATTTTTAGGGCAGTCACTTATTAAATCTTCAACATAACATCACCTACCTCTTCAGGATTTAGAAATAGTAAACCAAACGTGCAGTGTATCCACTTACTAATATTTGAAGTCGTCTTTATAGTATGTAGTCAAGAAAAATTTTTACTAATTTCTTCACCACGATTAGGATAAATGAAACCTATATCCAATTATTTCTGTATTTGTCCAAACAATTTTTATTGCTTTATGTATCGCATATTCAAAACCAACCATACATTTTAACGGCGATAAACGTAATCCAAGGCTATTACATTTTTCGGCGATTTTCTTAACCACAAATTCATATGAATGAATCAATTTATCAACTAATAGGCAAAAAAATAATGGTACATAATAACCATTTTTACATCCATGAATAGTGAACATTTGTTCAAAAAATCTTGCAGAATATTTAAACGTGCTATCGACGTATACGTTTTCTATCTCTTGCTTAAGCTATCTCTTGGCTACGCTTCTTGAAATGTAAATTTTTTTCACAAGAAAATATTATTACATTTTTATCGTTATTCAATACAAAATATTCACCTCTTACAGTTTTTTATTTCAGCTGCGTCAATATACTGATGAACTTAATTTATACCAGTAGGATTATAAGGGAGGACTTTCGCACGAAATTTTTACATATTGTCCCTTAACCTTTTTATATCAACTACGTTTAAATATGATAAAGAGTCATTTTGAGCAATTTATTTTAATATTATCATTAATTATCATTAATTATCATTTTGATATTTTTTTTAGTCTTGTATGGAGGATCTTCTATAGATTTTCGTTTAGGTAAATACTGTGTTTACTATTTGGTGATTAATATTCGATTTATCATATTCATTATGTTCTCCGGCTGCTGAAATAAATACATTATTTTAATCTGTGTATAATTTTGCATCACACGTTCTTGTTACACATCTCCAACAGGTAGAAGTGTTTTTTTTATAAGTCGATCAAAAATTATACTTAAAATCATTATAAAGAACCATACAAGTACCTCTTTTATTTTCTAAAAATTTCATTTTTAGAAAATCTAGTCACTATAATCACAAGAAAAAACGCAAGCACTATTTGGTTAAAAAATGAACGACGTAATAAAATTAATTACTACAACCTGATCATATTACTTATTAGTTATTATATGCTACACCAATAACACTACTTTTATTTCGTCAATTTGTTGATAAAAATACTGATATCAGACAAGATTATCACAATCCATACGTATATATGTTAGCGTTAAAGTATTAAATGGTGGTGTTTCGTGAAATACCTAGTTATTACATAATTAACCAAGTCAATCCCATAAAACATGTAATGTCAAATTTAACTAGGTATTTTATGAATTTCCCGTTATTGTTCAATTATAGATTATATATTGGATTTCGTTAAAATATGGTGAAATTAGGTACGTCAAAAATAAGAGACGATTAAATCTAACCCAACGTCCTGACCAATTTATTATTTTCGTTGTGGTAGAACACTAGCTATATAATATATTGTTTTTCGTCCAGTTGTTTGCAGTACACCATAGTTATACGTTTAATGCATTGTAGGTAATACCTACTAGGTATAAATGCAGTACATGTGTTTTCATTTTTTTGATTGAGATTTTTTTTAAATTTTAATCAATATGAATGAAACAAAAATTTGAAGAAGCAATTGAAAAATGTGAGTGCAAAAATAATAGTGCTATATTATCTAGTGAAAAATATTCCAAATTAGTATCTGACGTTAAAAAAATGAAAATTAAAAAAACACAAACCCCCGATTATTGGCTTGCGAAACATTATGATTTGATAACAATAAATGGTGTTAAAACATTAATTTACCCATTTAATATAAATAATCCCAATTTAAAATATACGTTATGATAGACGATATGTTTAACATTTTAAACAATGTTCATAAGTCAATTGGACATGGAGGAAGAGGTCGTATGTTATTTTAACTTAATAAAAAGTAGAAAAATATAACTCAAGTTGATATGAAGTTATATTTAAATTTATGTGTTCCATGTCAACAGAAAAAAAAATCACAAAAAAAAAAGGTATTGTAGTCAAATCTATGGTTTTTAACGATTTTAATAGTCGCTGTCAAATTGATCTTATAAATTTTCAATTACAACCTGATAGAGATTTAAAATTGATATGTGTTTATCAAAATAATTTAACAAAATGTTGCATTTTAAAACCCTTAACTTAAAAATGAGACGAACAAGTCGTATGTTTGTTATTAGATATTTTTTGTTTATTTGATTCACCCGCTTTTCTTCAATTTGATAATTGCAGGAAATTTTGTAATGAACAAATTATAAAAAATAAAGAAACTGCTTTTTTCTCAAACTTTTCTTTATGTTTTATAACAGGAGCTAGGCCGCAAAGGGTGCTGAATTAGAGTTTGAGGGTCCTGGAGGTACCACCAAACACCCTCCAAGTTACGCCTATGTAGGTACTTACACACCATTTTTAAAACTATGAAATTTTGTTATTTTTCGAGTAATAAAAAAAAGTAACCAACAAGAATTGCCAGATCAAGTGATAATATTTTATATTTTTAACTGTAATTACGTGATAACAGGTATTCATTGATCAATGCTAGTAATAGGATTATTTCGTCAAAGCTCTGAATAATATTTACACTTTTTTGACTTTTAAGGATACTCTTGCAAGTTTTAATTTTTCTAGAAAATCATCATAGTATACGGTCCTATTTTAATTAGGTACTCATTGCTGATGTTAAATTAATCAACTAAAATTAACGCAATATTTAACATAAGTAGGACTACAGTCATATCCCGTGTCATATTATATTTGAACATTTTTATGCTGAAAAACAGTTTTTTTTAAAATATTATACAATAATATGCTACCAATATAAAAAAAAAACATAACAATATTGCGACATCAAATGCCAAATTACGTATCGATAAAATTATTTTTGTATTGTTCCTTTGCTTGCATCGATATTTTGATGGAAATAGGTATTATCGGAAATCTACACTAAACATAATTATTTTTATATAATTTTACGGTTCTCTTCACAACACTTTCATACCCACCACACTGGCCAATAGGCTATTATCACGGTTTTTGGTTGTTTACCGACAATATTATTGGTCTTAGTACCGGTTAGAACCTTAAGTTTATATATCATAACAGCCGATGATGAAACCAGGAGTGTGATAGAGAGAGGAGGACAGTCACGAAATGTATTTCGGTTTAATTTTATATTTTTTTTTTACTGATATGTGTTTAAATGTCGTACAAACATTTTAATTATTATTGATTACTTATAGGTCGGTAAGTCGAAAAGAAATGGAATTTAATTTTTTTTTTTTTTATTAACAAAATACAGCAAATTAGAGTTTATTTACAATATTCCAGTATCAGAAAATCCCCCCACACATACACACACCCCCTTAATGCTGCTAACAGACAATGGTATGACAATGCACGCTATGATTATTGTACACATTGAATGCTCAGATAACATATTAGGAGAGTGTTGCTGAAGAGATAATGGAAATAACTGTTTTCCGCAGTGCCAATCACCTGCTATGATCTACGAGTGTTTCGTTTGAAAGGGATTTTTCGAAGCTTACACGTCATAATACCTATTAAAATCAAACTCAGCAACTACTACGACGACACAATATTATAATACCTACGCTAAAACTCGAGAACTTCTCCAAATTATCGAGAGAAAAAATTCATCGACACCGTCGATGACGTGCCTGACGAATTATTCGAGTAAATATGTCCCATATGAACGTCGTCGATCAGTTTTACGAATGTTCAATAATATTATTTATTTAATAACATTTCTGATTGATATTTAGCTATTTTGATCAGAGCGAAAAATGTGTATTAGTTCCACAATATTGTGTTGTTTTTTTTCTACAATATATTATCGTGCTAACGTCTTTCGACGAAAACGTGATGGTTAATCGAACTAGGTGTTTTACTGGTGTAGATTTTGACGGAATTAATGTTTTAAGTTCACGATCATATTACTAACCATAATGAGGGAATTAGTGGCTGATTAAAAACAAAAATATCTCATTCGATATCATTATATCTACTTATATTATTTTTCGAATGAAGTACTTCATATTATAACTTGTACACTTAACGCTGTGACAACATAATAATATTATATTGGCTTAGCGTTTATTTCCATACATACTTATCGGTTATCTGTATTGTTACACTATTGAGAACTACTTATTTTACCTTTAAATGTCGTTAAAATATAATAAATTATATTGAATTGATTAGCGTATTATTGTGGGGAACACGTGTTACAATACATGTTTGATGAACAAATTGCGGTACAAGTGTACCTAGTAAAATATTAGTGAAGTGTCCCAGCAAGTTTTGTATTTAATTTATTATTATTGTTGTTACCTAATATTTACGTTTATTTATACGAATTATGTTATTGGTGCTGTTGGTGTGCACAAGAGTTTATTTGTAGTACAAAAAATACATAATAATAAATAAATAACTGATAGTACACGGCTATTATTAGATTTTATTAGGCCTGTAATAAGCCTGTAAGCTTATGTTGAGATAGTTGATTTTTAAACAAAATCGTGATTTATGTTAAAAATATTATGCAATTCTAAAATATACATTTTAATATTATAACTACTGATTTTTATACCCATTTTATAAATAAAAACCAATCCTTAGCGAATTTGTATTATATGACTAAAGACACTCTTTATCAAAGTCTAAATTGTATACAAATTATTTAAAGCTATAAAAGTTAATATTACATTTTTCACACAAAGTTGCTCCTATTAGTTGAACATTGTGATCTAAAAGTGGTCTTACTATTCGTTACTGTATATTCTGTTCATGTCTTGTATTATAATTACACAGTAGATATCGCATTCATAAAATGTTTATATACTAAAAAGAAGCACGTTTCCACGAAATAAGTCATCAAAACTAAGTACATTTAGTTCACAAAATATAAGCTTTGTACTGTAAAGCAAAAGTTTAAAAATTTGATTAAACTATTAAAACAATAATTGTTGGTTTTCATTTCTCTGTTTTATGTGTAATAAAATAAATAATATAATTAACATACTATTATATATTACACTTTGATGTACATAAATGTAAAATATAAATATCAAACAAAAATCCGATAATGAGATTAATTAATATTATAGATAGGTAATTAAAATCGTTTATTCTTTTGTTTTGATCAACTCGTATTTGATCAAGTACAGGGACTAGATCGCTATTTTTTTTTAATAAAAATAATTATTTTTTATTTTGATATTACAGGGACGTCATTTGGGAAGGAGGATTGGGGTGTTGCACCTCTTACTTTTAAAATGGTCCGATTGATCTGCTGAAATAATGAACCATTATTCATATAATTAAATTTAAATTGTATTTTTGAATTCAGAGTTGAAATAAATCAACAAATAACGTGCTATAAGTTATTAATCGAGTAATGGTTTTTTTCATCACTCAAAAAAATATGTGAAGTCGTATTAAATTTTCACACTACCACCACGAATAACTAAACAATTTCGTGGTTCTTAATGCTGTAAAATAAGTAGTTAAAAATATCGATTTTGATAATGCTGTAGATGTATAATATGCTAAACATAAAAATCGCTTGTATCCGCTTTTTTAAAATATCTTATTTTTTTCTATAGAACATTTTGCTTTTACGAATGTGATAAATATAAAATATTTATTTATATAATTTACGATATGAATTGATAAAAGTAAATATTAGGTAGTTGCTATTTTTTTGCTGCATTAAATTTGTCTTCTTATAAAGATTTTAATACATAATGACTTATTGATTTTCACAGATAAAGTAATCAATCATTAATTATCTTTTAGTTTTTATGTTGATGCAGTCCATGATCTACGAAAAAAAATTAAACGCGAGATAATATACACAATGAATTTTAAGTATTTTTATATAGCCTAGTGAAATTTCATAATGGTCTGCTTGAAACCTTGCACAACCTGAAAAAAACCTGAAATGACGTCCATAATACATGATGTTTAAATAAACAAAATCCTTATTTCAATAAATATAATATAATACTTTCAGTACAGTATATCTTGCCTACTTTACGTTATAAAGAGTGAAGTATTTACTAAATTATAAATCAATTATTAGTATAATCTATTTTATTGATTAAAACAAACTCATAAAATCGAATTAAATAATGTAAGATAAGATTTAGTTACAATTGCATTCTATTGTAATGGTTAATTATAAGCATGAGTAACTACTCTTTTTTATAGTTATAAAAGTACATATTAGATTAAGATAGTATCATAAGTACTATGAAGTCATATTTTATTACCTAGGTACGTTAATTTATAAACTAAATATCACTTATAGTTAAAAGTGTTAATTTCAGAAATATTATTTTTTCACTAGCTATATAATCTGCTCAAAATTATAATGTGTAATTGAATAATAATTACCTATGTTTAACGTTGTTAAATGATATGTAAATAATAATATAACGTAATACCTATGTTTAATAAAAACAAAGGAATCTTTTAAAATATTATCATTTTTTGAAAATGTGAGCTACCTATATGTATATATATATATTAATTTAAATTCATTGTTAAATTTGAATTCAACGATGGCACACGTACCTAAAGAAAACAGCTCTGGACAGTTATAGTGTGTCCGGCGCATACTAGGTATTTGCGTACCATTTTAATAAGTAAATTGTAAACGGATAAAAATATTTTCGTCTTTATTTAAGTAAGTACTAATTTTATAAAATAAACTTTAAAATGTATTCATAAATAACTTGTTATTTCGCAGAACAATACTTTAACCGTAACATAATATATAATGTATAAACTGTAAGTATACTCGATCTACGATAAAACAATTATCGACAACAAATGAAACCACTTACTTTGTAAATTAGTCAGTATTTTAGTTTAACAATAAATGGCTCTTAACATTCCATAATAATATACGAAACAAAAATTATCTTTTACCTAAACCTAAAAGTGCAAATAAATTTTATTAAATATAATGTTATTTTTTTTTTAAATCGAAGTTATAAATAATTGAGCTGATTATATAATATTATAATGACATTATCTTAAAATTAAACTTGAAATTTGAAGATCAGTTTTTTTTTTCAATTAGTCCAATCTAGACTTTTCTGAGTACGTGTTCCGTGGTGAGACTAGTGTAGAAATTTGTCAATTTTCACAATTTGATTGTAGTTGTAAGTCAATATCTGCTTGGTGTTCTTTAAATACTTTAATATAATTATAAACTAATGGGCATGGATTGTAAAATTGATCATTCAAGTGGTATGATTCTGGACCACTGGTCATATTGGCTCGTTCGGAGGTGACTCAGACCAGAGAGAAATTATGGTGAATATCTGCTGTTATTTTTAATATGATTTGCTAAAATAAAACCAGACCATGCCGATATTTTATCGTTGTTATGAGCAATAAAAAATAGATAAATTAAATTGCAGAAATGTCAATAATCTGTAAAAAAACTAATCCAAACAATAATACATTAATCATTAAGAAATTTTAGATTCATATTTATCGTATTTAATCTTAAAATATATATCTTAAATCAATATATCAAAATCTTATATCTTGAATGAATATCAACTCTCGTTATTACCAATAAAATTGTAATTTCGATGTTACTATAAAATATGATGATATTATCAAACTAAATTTCAACTGAACTCGATCACTGTTGTTTTTGAAATAGAAAGATACACTTTTTTTGTGAACTAAATACAGTGAGCGTTAAATTTTAAGTTGAAGCTTAAAGTACAAAGCGCAATATTCAGTTTTGCGCTTTTGGATATCACTAATGATTTAATAACAACATGATATTTAATTATAAATCGAATACCGACAGTGTCCAGTGACTGGATAATGTTGATAATAATGATTATTTGCTTGTTTTACCTATAAAATACTACCTATAAAATCAGTGGTGTTTTGATAAAATATCAAAGGAGGGGATGATTTTTAATTTATTAGGCTCCATACTCAAGTTTAAACATATTATAAGCATAAATTATTGTCAAAATAATATGACGTACAGAACAAAACGGTTAAACAAATTATTTACAGCTATAGCCTCATCGGTGGATGTCCAATTGGAAATTTAAGCATCAGAATCTCTGTCAGGTGTAACTGCTTATTGTTTATTAATTCATAATCGTATTGTAGAATATGTACAATTTACTAGGGAAGTAAGAAAACCTTGTGTAAATAATTTGTTACAATAAAAAAAAATAATGCTTAACCAATGTGTATTTTTTTATTTGAAATAATTATTTCAGTTTTAGGGTTTGAAAAAATTTAAAAACTTGTACAGAAAAAAAAGACTGTTATGTATACGGTATTTTTGAGTAAGGGGAAAACCAATTTCAAGTGTTTAATTTCTCTGTAATTTTAGAATACGGTAATTTTTTACGTAAGAGGAAAAATCGCGGACAAAGTTTTTGAAATTTCCTTATAAAATGTAATACGGTAAATATTTTTGTGAGAGGGATATATGTGTGGACAATGACTGTGTAATCTCCCTGTGATGTGTAATACGGTAAAATCAGTGTCCTTCAAGGAAAATATTCCCCCTTGTGCTTGATGAAATTGCCGTGTAAAAAAAAAACGAAATGACTCAGAACATACAAATTTAAATTACTGATGGGTATATAATTTAAGTTGATAACATTGTTTTTTCAAGTCAAAAAGCTTGACAATTGTATTCATTGTTCCTCATAAGTTTTTTAGTAGGTACAACAATTCAAAGCTTTAGAAACATTTTTTATAGACATCCGGAGTTCAAAATTTGACGTAAATGAATATTAAAACGAATCTAGTTACCAAAAAGCAATCTATCCATTTTAGTTACTTTGTTGTAATCCAAAAACTATGTCAAAGAGACTTGGTACTTTTCGGGTTTTTGCAATGTATTATAATTTTTTATAAATAATACAATTTTCAAAATAATTAGACTAATTTCAAACTATACCACGGACTTTTTTATACGTGTGTTCACAGCAATATTTATATTACAATCAAAATAAATCAAACACTGTTTACCTACAGCTTTCTACACAGTACGCCAGTGTCGACGTAATATAAATTATTAATGTCAGTAATAATAATAAATTTATTGTATTTAAGAAAAAAATACCTACTCATTATTAATTATCATGTTGTTTAAAAACGAATAGTAATAATAGGTAATTGGTTTGGAAAAATAAGAGTTTCTAGATAAAACCTGCTTTTATATGTGACTTGTTTTAACGTATTATACTATCGATAATCTGCGATATTTACCGGGTCACAATAGGTTATAAAGGGGGCAATTGCAAACTTAAGTGCAAAACAAAAATTAATTTGTCGATCTGTGGGAATGTTGTGCAACTCAAAATATTATAATAGCATGCGATGCAAAAATAAATAATAAAATATAATATTTCTATAATTTAATAATAAAAATATAACAAAACAAGGAATAACTATAACTGTTTTCGCTTTGCTTATTTCTTACGAAATTGAATTAATGAAACGAATGTATATTTTCAATCACTTACTTAGTATTGATCAACAGTCAATGGTTAATAACTTTAATATTCGGTCATTAAGAAAAAACTGTTTTATTTTGTTACCATAATAATTTACAACAATAAACGATTATCTTGGACACCGAAGTTATTGTCCGGTAGATTATTAGAATTACGTAACAATTTGACTACTACATAACTTTAATGACCGGACCCTGACGTAAATGTTCCTGTTTTGTATATAATATATTTGGTCATTGAGAGGGAGAAAAATTAGTCAATATAATGCCAATTTTCTAGTTATAACGCATTATTTTTATTATTATTTTTTTTTTTTTATGAAATTAATATAGTATTTTAACTTTAAATTCGTACTTAGCTCAATGCCAACCAATAACCGCATAATGTAAACCCAAAAATAAAAAACTCAATTCCAATTGACTATTGCGTATTACGTATAGTCGATCAGACGATAAAAACTCTAGAATTTACCTAGAATAAATATATTTTTCGAATTAGAGTGTGGCGCGGTCGTACGCTCAACTGCGGAAACGCTCTGAGTGTACGTACCGACCGATGTTGCTAGTTCCCGGATGGGTGACCACCCGGGTTTTTAGCAACAAATCCTTGCCACACATACAAAAATGTGTTTCAACCCAACCGTTCCTCAACCCACAATAAAAACCTACTAAAAAAAACCTACAAACAGCTAATGGCCATAGTTGCCGGGCTTAAGATCAATAAAAAAAAAAAAAAAAAATATATATTTTTCCATGTTACGTACAAAATAAACGCCAGATAATAAACACAATAATCGATATAATAATATTGACCTACCACAATAAGTGACGTCGTACCTATTTGTGGACAAGAGATATAAATAGGGAATTCTTACAATATTATGTTTTAATAATATTTACTAATATTTCAATATTATAATATATTTTTTTTTATCGAAATATATGAGAAAATATAATATATATTAGAAAAAAATTAATAATAAAATATTATAAATATTAATATTAATATTAATATTATAATGATAATAATTAAAATAAGTACAAGTAATTTTGTATAGGTATAATAAGGTTAAAAGTATTGTATTGAATTTTGTGTAATTATAAATCACTATGAAACAGAAAAAAAATTATCTTTTTATTTATCTGGATAAAAATTTATTTATCTTTGCTCAATACTGAAATTCCTCTCGATATTATTTGTTGAAATTTCTCTATTTATTATTAAGTAAAGATTGTTAGAATTCTAAAATTGTGCAGTACTATTATGTGACTTGTTAAAATATTTTTTTTTATATACAAAACAGCACATTTCGGCAGCACAGGCCATTAGTTATATTATGTTTTTTTCATTATATTTTTGTAAGTACCAATACAATAAGATTTCAAGATTTTTATTTTTTTAAATAAGATAATAAGCATCAGTTTGTTATCCATTGTCAGAAAAGAATATAACTATAATATATTGGTAGATTTTTCAGACAATTGTACGCCTTAAACGAGTAGCTACATAGTTAATTCAAGTCTCGTTTAATGTAAAAAAAAAAAAAAAATACAATGTATTCTGCAGTTTAATAGTATGTAATAACTATAATAATGATACATCGTCAGATACGTTGAAGAAAACGCACGTTAAGAATTTTATGATCGTCACTAAATATACACTAAACTATAATATAAAAAGTAATATAGAAGCCGATAAAAAAAAAAAAAAAATATATATACTTATATTAAGTATAAAACTATTTTATTACAAACTATTTTGTACTTTAAGCTTTTAGAAATGACATAATACAGCGACGTAATACGTTTAGTAATAAAACGGAAAGTTTGTTGGTCGTTCGATAATATTGTTATGAACATCACACGGCATAATGGATAGGCTTTTCAGATATAATCCTGTCGAGATTTAATTATTCCGGTATCTCATAAAAACTATATATTTAGTTAAAATAACAAAAGTTTGAAAATTATATGAAATATTTCAATTGTTGCTGTACCTAATTATAATTATTATTTTTTTTTTAGTCTTGCAAAATAATTAAAAAAAAAAATCAAATAATTTATTGATATAATACGTGTTCCCTCTTGTTTTCTATTTATAATAATTTTGTATTGCATGAAACTTTTATTTATCGCAATATTTTTTTTTTCATTACAATCAATCAAAATTTAAAATAATAATACATATCTAAATGTAGATATTCAGATAATATTCATATCATGGTTTTGTTGAGCATGATAACATTTCTTTATATATATTAAATACATAATAATAATATAAAATCAAATTACCAAAACATTAAATTTTTGGTATACCTACATATCAAATTTTGGTTTTATTGCTAATGAATCATAGTAATATTTAATATTTTTTTTTTTATTATAATAAAAATAACAGTAACAAATTGATTTGATAATTATGTAGCTTTTTTCGTATTTACTAAATTCAGAAGCTCGTTAATTTCTACTTCTTCGGTCATTTATTTAACTCATAAAGGTTATACTAATTTCATTATTTTTATCCTTCCCCATAAGCTCTAAGTTTTTTTTTTTTTTTTTGACGAGTGGCATTTTTTTTTTTTTTACTGTTTTTCAGTTGAAATAATTGCACACTTTTTTTATGACGATTTTATTATTTTTTGTCTCCTCTAAATTCCGGAATATTCTAGTGTACTGTGTTTACACATTTTAAATTTTAATAATATCTATTAAGAAAAAATACACAGTTATGTACTAATATAATTAAGTATTTTGGTATTATGTATCATTGTACCGCCTATATAATACACTATTAACACTTCATTGTTCAGTGGCTTAAAAGTTAATTGTTAAATCAATTTGATTGCACGTTGCAAAAGTGGTAGTATTATACTGTTATCTAAATATTTCCCAAATTGGCCGGAAGTTCATATCTTTAGGGCAGCGTGACCAAATAGCGAAATAATTAATAAACAATTCCAATGCTTTTGTGAAATATTTTACTATATATAATGAACAATAAAAAAAAAATTGACTTCAAACACTAAAAATAATATATCAAAGTACAACATAAAAATATACGAAGTGAACAAGTATAAGTGTGGTAAAATAAATTAACATAATAACATCTGAATGCATTTTTGAATAACTAACTCGGAATGAATTAGATGATTGGTTTTCATATTTTATTGGACAAATTATTAATATACAGAATAGTGTTTATGGACATTTAACTATTTACAGAATTAGATGATACAGAATACGAATTTAAATATTAGAAATACATATAAAATAGTTCAATGCAAATATTACATTTTGAATTGGTTGATAAAGAAAATGGTTTTTATCAGTTTTACGCAGAACTTTCCCGGGTATATTTCCACGAAAAAAAATTAATCTCAGTTGATCGACAAATAACATGATTTTACTTCTAGAAACAATATTTTTAGTTTATTAAATAGGTTATTTTGTAAACAACAAATATATATAATATAGTAGTTTACATTTATTTATGTTGTAAATCTTTTCCGGTTGCATTCACAGAGATAACATTAATATGTAATGCCATGTATTTTGTTATACAGTTTTACATTTAAATAATTGAAATAATTGTCTCCGAAAATTCTGCATAAATTATTATAAACACTCCAATGTTATTGTAGATGCACGAATGTGTTTTTAAATCGAAAAAATAATTACAAAAAAGTGTTAATGGTTTTTCATAAAATTACATAATAATATATTCAATACAAATAATAAGTAATAACAGAAGTTTTTATTTTTTTAAACTTAGTTTTAAAATATATGATTATAGTATATCGTATCAATTACATAATACAGTCGAAATCGTTTATAATGACACCGATTATAGTGACAAGACGCGGGTCTAGAATGAAAAGGTTATAAATCGATTTTACGAAATTGTCCAGAAGAGTAATTTTAAGATGTAACTTCGAATATTTTTTCATACTTGGAGTTCTAAAGCATAAAGCAACTTGTATAGTTTATTTCAAAAAATGATAGTAAAAATTTTCTGTATTAGTTAGTATAAAAATCAATTAAATACAAATTATAAATTTATAAATTGTTTATTATGAAAAAGTTCTAAAATTAGAACCATTCTATTCTAAAATAAAAAAAAGTATTTTTTTTTTATATTTTAGAACTTTTTCATTCTTATTTGTTATTATTTTATTGTTAGCTGAATCCTTTTCAGAACAATGAGTTATTATCGCTGACAACCTTCTAACATGAAATTATATAAAAATTAATTCAATTTATGTACTGAATATCCCGATTATTAGACCGACTCTTCGACAAAAAAAATCAAAGACTTTAATGAGAGTCTCGGTTCTATTCGACGGTTCGACTTGTTGTATTCTGAGTTCCAAGATCAAAGGCACTTTATTGTATCGGTGGTGAACGAAAACAGGTCAATACCGGAATAACACGAATAAGTAGCTTGAAAATAAACGCCCAAAATCACAGAGACAAATACAAAGGACACAAAGATGATCAGCTAAATAAATTAAATCTTGATTAAAATGCTGATGAGACGGGTTTTTTATATTATGCATGCATAGAAATAACTGAATAAATTCAGAATTAATGGGGGAGAGTCAATGTGGGACATTTGTTCTTATCGGATTTTAAAAGCAGTCCATTTGGATTGGCTGTTGGCAGAGGGGGATAGGACTATGCAGGACATAAATGATTTTCCTTATGGGCCCTAATCAAACATGATCAAAAACAAATCAAAACAATTTATCTTTTTAACTCAACTAATTAGTTCATTTCCTAAATGCCTTAAGAACTTAACTACAATATAAATCACTATACCGAGCATCGGTTAGAACAATATACTGTTTGCGACGAACAAAACACTAAGTCCCGGTAAGAACCTATATGATTGTACGTTAAAATATGCATTTACAGCGAACATGGTTATAACAAGATATCGGCTTAAGCGAGTAAAATAAAACGAACTATACTAACTACATTCTGGTTATTACTGGACGGTTGTTATCATTTGGCCAGATAATGATAATGATGAGCTTAATAGCGATTTTGGAACTGTGCCTTCAATATTTAAAGCTCGTTCTGCATTAAAGACAATCGAACAATTTTATTACACAAAATATGAAGGAACTGATGATGAAAGGAAAGCGTTGGTTTTATTAGAAAATTCATTTAACACTAAATATTCCAAGAAGCAAAGTTCAATTAAAGATTATTTTAATAAATTTTATTCAATTAAATAAAAATGTTTAATTATGTTTATGTATTTAGGTAATATTAAATCTAATGATTAATTTAAGTATGTATGTACAATATTAAGCTTCAATTATAATAATAATTAATAATAATAAAATAAAAAATAGTCTAGTAAAATAAAATCGTCTGTTTTTGTTGTTGAATTCTCTACTTCTAACCGGTAACGATGAACGCTCGTTCTAGCCGTATTCGTATTTAACGAGCTACCGGTTATAACAAGAAAAACTAGCTGGCCCTTAAAACTCATTATAACCAAATTCTACTGTAGTTTAATTGACTGTTAAAGTAATTTATCTTTTTACAGTTGATCAAAAATAATCCATTAAGTTAAAATTAAAAATATTTTTGACGTTTTTGGCTTTAATGGTTTCATACATTAATTTTACCATTGTATGCATTTTTATATTACAATTACATTGATAATGCTATAATTTATATTATGTCCCTTGATAAAAATATATTAACACACGTGGATTGGCAAAAAAAAACTCTTTACGAAAACCACGTATCAATTAAAAAAGTAGATAACGTTATTTTAAACTGAGGTAAGTTAATATATATCTTTGTCCATATTATTTACTTTAAAAATAGCGAGTTGAATTTATTACTCGTTAACTATTAACTTCTAACTTCACCATCTCGTGTTCACTTAACTCAGGTTAATTGTGTCAATTGACTTACCCATTTTTGGTCCCAACTCCCAAAGGAATGTTTTGTTCAAAAAATGTATAAATACATTTTTATGTATTAACATCATACACTCGCGGGCACATAATAAATAGTAAATGTGTAAAAACATTAGTTTTTATATTGTATAAATGTGTGCAAACACGCAATACGTTTTTTTGTGACTGTCATTGAAATAGTAGAATACAGTAGAACTTTCGTTATACGAACCCTCAATTATCTGAATGTCACAGCTTTTCATCAAATAAAAATTGAATATGTTGTCAAAAAAATAACATAAAAATATGCCAAATATGTATAATATGTCCATATTTAATTAATAAATACATACGAGTATGTTTCTAAATAATTAATAAAAAATTGTTTTTTTTTATAATATGATATATAATATCTAATATGAATTAAATATAATATATCAACATGTGCATATGTGCTATATACTTACAATGCATTTATTAAGACAATATTCAATATCCTAAATTTCACGTATGCGAACTATAGGTGCGGTCCCAATTAGTTCGGATAATCGAGGTTCTATCGTAATACACGAATTTCTCGCGTAATAATAATATATCACATTTGTGGGTTATGAGCGGCTTTGTGTGTGTGAGAGGCATTTGTTCGATTTTCACGCGTGACCTTTTATAAACATTTTTCCATAATAATAACAATAAAAAAAAAAAATAATAATAATAATTGCCTAGGCTGACCTCGCCCGAGAAAAAAATGAGCGAAATATATAAAATAACACTGCAATCGGTTTATTCCGATTTCGGTGTGTACCTACCTCAAGTCCTCGAGTGTGTGTATACGTGCACGGGCGAGCGTATGACGGCGTACTTCACTAATAAATCCGAACGAGATGTGCAATCCGCCTGCCGCACTTTGTCATTAATTACAGCTTCGGTGTGCCCATTTCGGTTCAAGTGTAGTAAAACTTCACGAGCAAATTGGTTTAGAGTATACTGAGAGCCCCTTCCGTTTTCCGTCCAGGAAAAATGCAGTTACAATGCGTACACGGTCTGCAAGTCCAATCCAATGAGTGATGGAGTGTGCATTTTTTTTTTAAATGGCTGTAAAAATCTGACTCGTGTTTGTATTCTATCGCATTGATTTCCCGGGGACAGGAGTCGGCCTTATAAAACTATAATATGCTTACGACACGGTCTGTACTGTAAAGTTTATGACGATTTGACACAAGTCCACTTATGACGATTGGATAATGGATTAATATTTTTCGATACTAACTTTTATGCATTTTTACGCCCTATGGGTTGAATTTTTAAAACCTATCAAATACGTATTCAATTGTTTATTTGATAGATTTTTAGTTTTGTGTGATTAATCGCATTTAAAAATGTTGCCGTACAAACTTTGACACTTTATATGAGGGATCTCCAAGCGCAAAATTATAAGTTTCTAGATATCACGAATTGGTCTTTATGTTGGTATTTGTGTTTTTTCATCTATACAAAAAGTGATTTACAATCCACTATGTTTTTTTTCTTTGATAATGCAATCATTCCAAATCTGATTTTTAGAATTTTTAACTATACTCAACACCATATTTTCAAAATTCTTGTAATATTTTTACTATTTAAGTAGTGTCCAGTAAAAATGCAAACTTCTAACTTTCAAATTACAACCTACCTTTTCGACTAGAAATTATTTAACGTATAATTTTTGTAAAAATTTTGACGTATTAAAATCAAAATTCGAACGAGTAATTTTTTAGTTACTTATAACTTTTTGTACTAAGAATAATAGGATCGTGATTATGAATTTAAATATATGAGGAGGACCACGGTAAATTGAAATTTTTAGCAATTTATAATAATCTATCAATATTTATGATTTATAAAAATGATTCAGGTATAGTTTAAATACTAGATCCAATATTACATTTATTTTATATTTTTTTAAAATCGTTTTTAAAAACTATTATTCTTAATATGCCTAAAAATTTTAATAACCGAAAAACATGATTTAGGTACGCCAAAATGTTCATAAAAATTATCCACTGAATAGTTTACAGTATAAAATGGGGTTTCTCGTTTAAAAAACAGAAGTTCATATCACTACAGAGTACTCATTGTACTAAAAATGAATTTTAAATATCTTGTTTAAGTATATTTAAAAATACCATAAAACAGAATTTGAATTAAATACATAATTAAATGAAAAATGAGGGATCAGCGTGTTCGGGTGAATCGCCGCAAATGTAATTGCGACTTTTGGGTTCTCGAGCTAGGACACATCATTTGGGAATCTCTACCCTAAGGGTTAATTTTTAAAAATCTGCCAATTACGTATTCAATTAATTAAATGAGATATTCTTTATTCAACGTTTCAGGTTTTTGATCACATTTAAACATGTTAAACTAACTTTAACACTGTATATGAGAAACCTCAGAGCAAAATTACAAGTTTCTAGACCCAATAATTTGGCATTTGTGTTGATATGTGAATTTTTCCTTTTATATTATATAATATTATATAGATGCCTACATAGTTTTTTTGTTTTTCGGTTAATATGACCTATTTTTGGTCACCTTAAGGTTAGCTAAAAAAAGGTTAAATTTAATGACATTTTAAGTAGTAATGATTGCACCCCCTATAGGTGATTAAGTAAAACAAAAAATAATCATTATGCGTAATATACAACGTATATTTATCAGAATATTTTGTAAAATTTGAAAATTAAGACGAATAATTCAAATCTATTTTAAGCATATTATTATATTTATCGCTAGGCGCGTTTAAACGAATTAAATTAAACAAAAATCGAAAACTAATAAAACATTCGTTAAAATCAAAAACTACTTAAATTACGGTCCTACGGATATTATTATGACTCGAGCACTTGTTTCTGATTTATTTGACAAGCCATCACACTGGCTGTTGCGTTTTCAGCTTTTACGTTTTTAGTCAAAACGACGTTGTTTTGATTAGCCCACTCGGTGTAACTAACTTCGTACAAAGTTTTCAGACCCAAAGAACTTGCTATTCCTTGACTCTTTTTGCTAGTAAATATTCCGGATATCACGTTGCACCCTAAATGCATCATTTCGGGTAACTGCCGATCGATCACGCACTCCAATAATTTTTTACCCAATCCTGTGTAAAACAAAATATATAAATTCACACTATTCGGTCGATTTACACTAAAGGTAAGCGTACAACAGTGGCGTAATTATGATTTGAACAAAATGTTCTGGTGTAGATAATTTGTTAAATAAACGTCGATTGGAGGACTTTGCCCCGAAATCCCCCCTCACGCTTACCTTACAGCTTCGTGTATTGTTTTTCAATACACCTCTGTGAAATAGTTTTTATTGAGCATATTTGTTGTGAACGAATTATATTTTAACAACGCGTTTTTTTAGTAGATAATAAATTATTATTATTAATAATCAATAGGTGTAAAACAAGATTTTATTTTTGAAGTTTTTTTTAATAGTTCATCAATCACTTGTTCGGCATTGAAGGTTAAGTTTTTATGAACAGCTGACATATGGTAATGCTATGGTGATTATATTATAAGATAAAAAAAGCTCTTGGATCTCCTTATCCTTTCTCCCTCTCTCCCTCCACTCCATAACCACACCGTGGTGCGCATATCATTTGTAATATCAATTGCATTAATAAATACATGAAAGGCTATCGTATTATTTTGCCGGAGCGTTTCTTCGAGTGCATACGAATTCGTATTGTGTTTCAAGTGTTCAAACAATATGGTATACTCTAAAGGTATATGCTATTTACAATTAATGAACAATAAACACAATCTACATTTTGCGTATTACTAAAACAACATACTTACCTTGACCTCTGTATGGAGGAAGAACAAACCAAGCGTAAACTCTGAAGAATGCCGATGTATTGTAATATTTGTAAATGTCAAATTTTTGGCTCAAGTAGTTTTTGAAATTCTGTATTATATTCCATTTTTCTCCTTCGTACAACTAAAACATTTTTTTTTTGTTGTTCCTTATATTAAAACAAAGATAAATAAAAACTCGGAAATCTATGGTCACTGAGTAGGTCATTGTTTTAATGGATGTGTTGACATTTAATTATAATATGAACTCAATTATAAATCATTGAATAATATACAAAAAACAATTTTGAATGTAGACATGTCAGCCTCTATTTTTAAGAATATTTTATTATTTAATTATACTTATTGCAATAAAAAAATTATTTTTCAATTAGTAGTACAACGGTAGGTTGAACTTATTTTAGTCGAAAACAGAATTTATCTTACTAAGGACATGGAGTTAAATGCGAGTGAATTATTTTTTGGGTATTCTATAGGACAATACATTCCAAGTACATAATTCGTTTCATGTATAACAGCTGATACATCAAAGCTGAAACTTTTGCATTACCTACCTATTTGAAGTTTATTCCAATTTTAGAGAATTTTTCTCAGAATTTTCTGGTATTTTTTTATTAATATTTAGTTTTATACATTAATAAATTGTATTAGGTTTAAGTGTAAATTCGGAAATTCAAAATATCGGATCATGAAAATATTGTTTTCATAATAATATTTACTTTCATAGTTTATAAAATATAGTTTTCATCCGCACCAAATGTTAATCGTTTTATATAATATGAATGCCATATCTTCTTTATTTATTTCCAGCAATTATCAGATGTAGTGAATTACTTAGACTCTATGAATAACAGCTAATTGGTCAGTTAAACATACATAGAGAACGCACTTATATTCTGTATATTGTTTGTCTGTATATTTATCGTGCGTGTCTGAGTTTGGAATTTTGTTTTTATACTATTATTTATCAATAGTTGAGTTAAGATAAAAAATAAATTAAAAATGTCAAAAGTTTTACCGTTGTTTATATCGATTGCTTAGTTTCATATACCAATAAAAAAATGTTTAGTCATTTTTTAATATTGTGTTGAATGTGTTGAAAAGATATTTTTAATTATATTTTAGGGTATTTAAATTCGGAACCTAATTACCCTAAAATTCAGTTTTAAAATATAAATAAATAATTGTTAATATTGTTATCAAATCTTATCTATATTCTATTTTGTACTAAAAATAAGATTGTATTTTTTCTGAAAAAATGTACACCCCCCCCCCCCCGAACTATAATTTCTGATTTTTAGATCCATGCCTGATTGTTATGAATTTGTTTAAGTCAATATTACTAGCATATCACGACGAATCGTAAAATGGCGTTAATATTTTCATAGTTTAATATCATATTGAAATGAGTATAAATAATATATAGAAAATATAATGAATTATGTATGGAAAAATAATGGTTGAGAGTTTCAAATCCTTTAGATTAATATTTTTCAAATTACAACATAATAGCTAAAATTGTTAATTCTCGTTTGAATATCCAATTTCGTCAAAAGTTTTACTTTAAAAAAATATTGATCTACTATCCTGCACATCTAAACTATAGAATACTTATAAAGTTGTTACTAATTAATTACGAAATTCTAAACGTTGAAAATTTTCGAGAAAACGAGTGTTTATCTTTTAACAGATTTGATTATTTTATCTTCGGGTTTCAAATTATTGTATGTAGGTCAGTACCATAATTTCGTAAAATACATGTGTCCAATTACTCTCAATCTGCTAAACTCCAATGAGTTATCTTCAATCGAACAAAATCTGCAGACAATTATTCCAATACATTTCCCAGAGCTTTTTTCAATTACGATTGAGGATAGTGTATCCGAGATCCAATGTTTGATCAAATATAAAAATTGATTAATCGAATCTTGATCTGATGACAGTGAGTTATTATTGCATAGTGATTCTTCGTAAATATAATTATTCTGTAAACAAAAAAGGATTAAATTTTTTTTTTTATTTTAATCAATTATATTTATATAATGATTTATTTAGGTAGGTATAATTATACAGAAATATGGTCAAACTTAACATTTTTAGAATATTTTTTTCCTCTCATTTATATAATGTCGATTGAACATCCGGTCAATCCAGATTGTTCGATTTATTGGGCAATAGTAGTTTTTTTTTTATCCTAAATCAATCCATGTAGACTAAAAAATTGCTTAGACTAAAAACATAATTCTAATGACAAAAATATTAATTTTAATGGTTTCACCAATTTAACAATTAAATCAGTTTACAGCCATTTTGTAGATCTTCCCATTCCGTTTAATTAGGATTTTTGGCGATCCGGAAGGGGTCCGGTTCTATAGTCATGTCTGGATTAGCAAGGTTCTTTATCTATTGTATATTTATTGTTATACATAATTTTTTTTCAATTCAAACTCAATTAATTTATGTTATTAATCAAAAAAATAAAAAACTGATCGGAAAATAATATAAATGCGTGAGTACCTATGTCTTCAATCTATAAAAAAAAATATGATAATATCGAAAAGTTCATGATCAAAAATCTACGATTCTAATAAAAAAATCTGTTTTTCGCTACTTTGCACAATTCTTTGAGTAATGTAAATATACCTACGTTACTAAATTGAGTATGAAATATACGGGAGTAGATAGGAGTAAAAGAAAACCGTAAACATTTTTGGAAAATATTAAATACCTACCGTGCATAATATATTATATTATATACATCTGATGTTTGGTACAAGAGGGGTCAATGTCACATTTAAACGAATATGAGATTATTCGACCAGTGTCGTTAATATATATTGATTGTGCCACTATAGTTATCCGGGCCGGGCTGGGACTATTAAAGTGATAATGCAAACGCCCAGACATCGATTATTTGTGTGCGCTCCGTTAACTTTCTAGAAATTCGAAATTACGGAGAATATTAGTTGGGTGTGCAGTGGTGTAATAGCTCGAACAACTGTAGTTGAATTCGCCGGGCAAACACTAACAAGCTGTGTAATGCATAGAGCCATATATAGATTGATACAAATCGAACACACCATAGAAATCGGCATTAAATTTTGTTGATAATAAATAAAAAAAAATTAATTCGATGAAGTTAACGAACAAGTTTAATAAATCGATGGATAATAATATTTTTATGGATTAAACAGCAAATAATTCATGTGCAAATGTGCAAAGCAAGTAACAGTATGTTTTCGAATAGTCGATAATAATTATTTAAATGTATCTGAACTGTTTTTAAGGGTTTTTTTTAATATAGGATAATCTCCTATACACATAGGTGGAAATCGGAGAAAGGGTGCTTAGGGGAACTTAGCCCCACAAATATTCTATAAGTCCCCCCAAAACTGACAGCTTTTTTGTTGTGTGTGATCGAAGGCCTCCCGGTCACATTTATATTAAAAATGTTAGCCTCCCCTGAAATTTTAATGGATTTCCATATATGCCTGTACAGTATTTTTCTGACTATTTACCTTGATTTCTGATGCCTGATGCTTCAGCTCCATTTAAACTATCAATAACAGACTGCCATGGTCGTATCACTATTATTAAAAATGCACGGTTAAAGCCTTTACACACTATTTTTTAATGAAGGGGATCTTGGAACACCCTATGGTTTTTTTGAAATCTTGGCGCCTATGGCGTAACACGCGTCATGCTAAAATGTGTGTTAGTGTGTGTGTGTGTTATTTTTATGCACAGAGATAACTTAAGAAATATCTAGAGAAGATAACAGATAATGTGTTGAAAAATTATCTAGATAGGCTAACAGATAATTATATACCTAGTTTTTAGGTTTTTGAAAACTTTATAAATTAAATTATAATATTTACACGTACTTATAAACTTATATTTTAGATTATTTATTATTATATATAAAAATATAATACAGATTAAATTAATAACTTTAAATAAGAAAAAAATATAACATTTTTATCTAGATAAAATCATATAGGTAACGCACAATACTTTTGTGTGTGTGTAGATGAACAATGGACTCACTAATGAAAAAAAAAGGTTAATCGAAATACGGTTACTGTTAAATACAGTAATAATTAAATGATCTGTAAGAACAATATTCACAGCAAACAAATCATGAAAAATATGATCAAATAAAATTTTGTTTGATAAATTACAGCCTTTTTGGCCCAATAACGAGATAAAAAAAAAAGTATAATTACGAACCTGTTTGGCACAACCGATTTATGTATAAAATAATACATACCTATTAGGATAAATATTAAATAGCTCACAAGTTGCTCAGGTAGCCGCCGCATAAAATACAAAAAAATATCGCGCAGATGCGAATAAGGGAAATTATAATATTAACTGTATGGCGATTCGCGCACTAAAAAATATGTGAAATAAAGCTATGATTAACATTAACGCACACAGCTCAGTGTTATGATATAATTGTGAAGTTTACATTTGTAAAGCATAAAAATGTTCTCAACGATTAGCGTACACGGCCGATAAAAAGACAATATGTCTAAATAAAACACCACATTTTTTCGTCGTGATTAGCGCCACAAAAAAAAAAAAATACAATAAAAATGATAAGTTGTAAACACGTTTTCGCGTTGATTGGCACAGATACAAATTATAATATAAATTCCAACAATCCTTTCGTGGGATTAACATACATAGCAATTTATTGTCGTACTCCGTGCGATAACCAAACAACTCAACTTTTTGAAACTGTGAAAAACGTTTTTATGTAATATAATATATATTTTTGTGCATTTATTACAAATCGGATTAAGCCACCGATGCCAAAAACTGTTCTGTGCATTCTATGAACATTAATTTTTTTATCAAACAAGTAAAAACTTAGTTGACACTGCACGTGGCCTCACCACTATATGTGATAAATATATAAAATTAACGTTCATAATCGAATTGAATAAAAGTCACTCTGTAAAAAAAAAAAAAAATGTTTTTCATCTTTAACTTAAAAAATGTTTATTTTGTAATATTTTATAATATATTCCTAATGATTATGATAATTGACCCAGAAAAAAAGCCAAGAGAAAATTTCACCTATTTCTCTTCCCTCGCAGACGCCCGTGCTGATACTAACCACTTACATAATATACTATGTAAATATTTTCAGAACTTTGCAGTTACTCAGTTTCGAAAAAAAAATACATTTCATAAAATTGTGTCATTTATACATCGAATTCTAATTTGAAAATATACAAAGATAATTAACGTCTAGACAAGTCGTAAAAATGATTAAAATTTGAGCTTACGTTTAACTTATTGTAGCTACAATTATTAGTTTTAACGGAATCAGGAATCGTGGAATAAGTCACTATGAATTTTTAGGTAAAGGAAACATAAATTATTTTAATATAATTATATATGGACAGTGTTGAGCATAATACGATAAATTTATCTAGATCAATAATTAAATATAGTTTATCTTATTTAGATAAATTTAAAAATGTTAGTATGATGTGTCACTTAGATAAATAATCACGTCGTCTCAACTGAATCACCTAGATAAATAAGTCCTTATTCTAATATTTGACATTTTTTTTTATTTTACAGGTAATTTTGTATAAGTATTGTGTTAATTTTTGTGTAATTATAAATCATTATGAAATATAAAAAAAAATATCTTTTGATTTATCTAGATAAATATTTAATTATCTCTTTATCTCACTGAAATATTATCTCTATCTAGATAAAATTATACACAATTATCTTTAGATAAACATTTAATTATCTTTGATTAACACTGAATGTAGGTTACCGATTGGCATGAGGTTGCGATTGACATTATAATACATTACTTTAAACATGTCTATGACTTCGTCGAATCGCTCATCGATAAACACTTGAAAAATGAATTCTGACTTGAAAACTGTCCATATTCTAGGTTGAGTTATTCTCGTCATAAAGTCTTCGTCCGTTTCTTCTTCTGCCGATAAATCTTGTTTCGGCTTGGACGACATTGTAACGTTATTAATATCGAATTTCGTTCGTGAACAATAAATACTAATTTCCTAATAATTGTTTACCTCTGTGTACCTACATATCGCCCGTTTAAAGACAATATCGATCGTCAATATTGTAACGGTTACTAAGGTTACCATAATTACGAATTATCTATAATTCAGACTTTGATATTAGGTAGGTATTAAAATATATAGGTGATGGTAATATACTGATGTGTACATATTACGATTATTATTATTATCGCATGCGAAAACTTACATATTTTTAAACGTTATTGCATCGCCGGTTTTTCGCTTTGTTTTTGACGATGCCGGGGCTGGAAAAACAATATCCGACGTTAAATATTTACCGATCAAACATGTACGCCCCCGGTGAACCGAGGATCGATACAAACAATAGAGGAACAGATATTTTCCGCTTCCTGCAGTGATGTGTATATATATATATGTGTGTGTGTGTGTGTGTGTGTGTGTGTACCAATAATACACATTGTAACTATTCACTGCACAATATTTACAAACCCATACGCAGACACGAAGAAAGTCAACAAAACGTTCGTCGTGCCGCCATATAATACTTCTATATCATATATTACAATCGTGTGTTAATATTTGAAAATATTCTTCCTGAATGATTTTTGTTGGAATCGGAAGATAAATCGCAATAATACGAATGTGAAAAATGGTTTACAGTGAAAACCTGTACGGTTCGTGGTCGAGGGTCACGGGATTTATATTAGTTACCGCAAAAGTAGTATAGGTAGGTATTGTTACGTCCCAACTCATGTTGATATATGCATCAACTCATGAATGAAGACTCTTGTTGTATTTAAATATAATGTGTATTTATTTAACGTATATTTAGTACAAAAATACAATAGTAAAATTATTACAGAGAAGTGAGCGGTGTTACGACTTGAGTCTAAAACTAATAGCCAAGACTGTGGATAGTTTTATGACCTGCTTCCAAATGTTTCGAGTATCCCTAACCGTCTGTCGAGTTCTCGTCGTAGTCTTCCTTATATATGCTCTTATCCTTAAGAGTGGTGGTAGCTTTCCTTGTCCTAAACGAAATTTGGGTCTCGTAACATAGTTTTGTATTCTGGTCGATTCGTATCCTTCCCGCGGATGCTGAAAAGAGACGTCTGATAACACTTTTATGGTTTGATTAGTTTTAATTATGTCCTAACATAATTTGATATTCTGAACGATTCGTATCCTTACTCATGGGCATTGAGTCTTTTCTGAGAAGAGACGTGTGATAACACTTTTATAGTTTTCGGTTTATTCTAATAATCGTGCCTAATCATGCCTTATAATATTAATTACTCAATTGAGTATATCATCATTTTACTTGAAACGCGTGATATTTATACATGTTTTATGACGGGGTACGTAACAGTATACATAGGTATTTTTCCGTTTTCCACCAAATCATAAATTGGTTTCCTTATATTTATATAAATACATTACAATACATACAACAAATTTGAATATATATGTACCATTAAAACTTTTAAATCATTATATCATTAAAATATTATTATAATAATATGTATCATTATAACATTATTATTATTATTATTATAACCCTTAATAAATTTCAAAAATGTACCCCTTCTATTTATTTATTTAACGGACGAAATTTCGGTGACCGAGAGTGTCCGCTATTTGTAGGCTTCTCTGTAGATAATAAAAAAATATATAAATTATTGAACCAAACTGACAAATTTTCGATTTGTTTACGATTATCGTATGATAAAATGTTTGTTTACGAGTAAAAATAATTAAAAATTGAATATAATATAATATTTGCAACAAGTTCCGCTGCAATTAAAGATTAGGTACTAAAAATATATAGTAGCTTTGGTTTTACAAGCATAGCCAAACGAGATACCTTTATAAGTTCGAATAGAGTCAGCAGAAAGCAGGGTAGTATCATATTATGATAACAATTAGTCTCGCTTAGATTACATCGGTGGTTCGCAGCAGACAAACGGACACCATATACTATATTATTATTATGTGCATTTTAAAGCTTTTGACTGCAAAGATATTGTATTCTGAAATAAAATCCAAGAAAATTCGAGTTGATGAACGAACTAAATTAACTTTTATTTTAAGACACAGAATTAAAATACCAGTTTGAAAGACATTATATCGATCTGTTCATTCATCAACTGCTATACAAACACGATAATATTTCCACATTCACAATTGTATGCTAATCATCATATTTTTTACCATACCAAAATAATATTCATCGTGTTTTTGTGAACTGACATTATAAAAATATATACATAAGTTTATCAAGAAATTATTCCTGGACGATTTTCGTTTTTATATCGAAATATATTATACTCGCAATAATGTAAAATCTGAAATGAGCTCAGTGGTTCGCCGCAGACAAACGGATGCCATGCTATTATAATGTGCATTTGAAAGCCATCAAACTGCAAAGCCATTTTATTCCGAAATTATATCCAAGAAAAGTCGAGTTGATGAATAAAAAAAAATTATTTTTATTTTAAGACATGAAATTTGCTTCTATTATTTACAGCCAAATTACTTCTACTAAAACTGAAAAATTGTTAACAGACCAAAAAGCCAAAAACATACACACACACACACACACACACACATATATATATATATATAAAAGTGTGTGTGTATGTAATTGTAAAACCAATACATTAATAGGTATAGATTATCTATTATCGTTTCGTTGAAATTCTTATCAAAGTAGAAGACTTGTATTTTGTATTCGTAGAACTAATAAATTTTATAATTATCAAATTTTAAAATGTTTGGAAAACAAAAAACTTTGCATTCAGTAGGTACTTAATATTTTGAACTATTTTTGTCCAAAATTTCTTAAAGATAATATTAATACACACTATTGAAGTATTGTTAATATACTAACAGAAAGACATATCGATTTATTCGTTCACCTGCTGCTTTATTAAACAAAAATTCATATTAATATTTTGACATTCACAAATGTATGCAAATTGCCACATGTTGTACAATACTAAAATATTCATTTTTTGTTTTTGGGAACACTGACGTAATATTATATGCATGAGTTAATCAAGAAATTGAATTCATATTTTCGTTGTTTTAGATGTAAAGTAATTAATCATATAGGTACAGTTGGCGTATCGTAAGTCTAATGAGCTCCAAACCGAAATATAGTAATAATTTGGATTTTTTTTAAATACCTACGTAGAGGTTTGACTATCGATGTTCTATAATTAAAGCTCACGAGCAACCATCTAGGAGCATTATTAAAAGAGTTGTCGAAAATTAAACGGTTCTCAATTAATTCAATTTACAGATTTGTTGTTTAATATTAGTGATTCACTTCAGTTGTGCCTTTCAGTTCTTAACAACAAAAGCAGTGTTAGAACCAGTAAATTTATCCTATCCAGGCATGAATCTAGAAATCTGAAATAGAGGAGGGGCTATATATTTTTCAAAAAAATTACAATTATAAGTAATATAATTACTATAATTACAATTTAGTACTTATATAATTGATAGATTATAATTCACAACACCAATACACTATAGATACAATTTGATAACAATATTAAAAATTTTAGTTACGGTCTTTATATGATTTCCGTGTAACAAGTAGATCTACCACCAACTAATCTCGTAACCAACCTTTCAAAAGAATGATACGAATTGCTCTAACGAAGACACATCCCTTTATTTCAGCTAGCCGCTGAATAATCTTGTTTAATATACCAAGTGATCCATTTAAATGTGTCTACACTCATCATTTCGAACAACTTTTTTGAAAATATTCTTTTAATATATTTTTATAACTTATAACAAATGAACTGTACAAAATTGAAACTTTTCGAAATAATGAGAGTAGACGTGTAAATGGATCATTCTATATAATATGTAAACCGCTATCTGCATTTGTGAATTATGTATCTAAATTGGTCCCCAGCCCGTATTATAGTAATAAATAAATTAAAATTATTTAAATACTACCTACCTACTTAAATACAAAAAAGAAAAAAAAATTTGAATTATAGAATTTGATTATCAATATTCAAATACTCAATACCTCTGCTGATAGTTAAGGGGAATAAAAATTGATTAATATTGAAGGTAGGCTAAATTGGGCTGTTTGTGGTGTACAGCAACACAAGAAATGGATTTTGTTGCTATGATATATTTTTAATTCATGTTGTTGTATTAAAAAAAAAATATAATAAAATCTGTGTACACTTTGGTTAATTTTTTTTTAGGGTATTTATATACTATATAACTATAGGTAGTCTATTTTAGATTGATCTATAAGTCAGGGTGAAATGAGTAATTCTAACGAAAATTAAATTGAAAATTAAGTAGATAGATAGGTAAAGTTTCTTGAAAACTATTACGTTATAAAAGTTAATTTAGTCAAATAGTATATAATATTCAGTGCTTGAATTGTAGGGGAACGGGGGGACGGCATCCCTTTTCTTTTTAAAAAATATTTATTTGAACCCCTTCTAATTATATTTTAATCAATAAAACATTTAATTAATCAGTTACATACATTTTTTTTTACATTTTTGCATCTCCCTTTCATTTTTTTCAAATTCAAGCACCGATAATATTTAAATATCCAAAGGTATTTTTTTAATATGTTTCATTATTAGCAAAATATGTAACAATATAAACCGTGATGAAGACATTTGAAAAATATTATGAACTGTTTATTAATCGTTTACAATCCAAATAGTTATAATATAATACAATTGATAATAAACCTCGTCGGGCATAACACCGTCAATTGGAAATTTCCTATCGAAATTCACAGAAAATTTGAAGTCATAATAATTAGACTCAGAATCGGACACATGTAAATCTCCCACAGCTTACTAATGTCCAAAGAAGAACCCCCAATGTGCACATCCTGCGGTGTTCAAGTCATCATTAACCACATCCTCACTGAATACTGAATATACCACAATATCCGAACAAGCTACAACCTACCTTAACCAGCTGAAATACTAAACAATCACCCTCAATCCATAGCAAATATCATCCAATTCATCACAACCGCCAATTTTCAAACCAAAATTTAATTAACACTAGATTTAGTATACAATATATGTAATTTACTTTATTTTCTCTTTTTTTCTGTAAGCCCAATGGCCCATGCTGCCGAGGTTATAATAATAATAATAATAAAAAAACCTCGTCGGGCGTTGCAGGTATTATAATATTATATAAATTCATTTAAATAATGCGACTAAAATATTAATATTAATAATATTAATACTTTTAACAATTTATTTTTAACTATTAAAAATGTATACTAAATATTAATAGTTTTTAACAATCCTTTCTATATAATAATAATTACACTAATAATTATAATAGCTAAGAGGTATAATAATACCCAGTTCAACTAAAAAATTTAACTTATATGTTCCTATTTTAATCGCTGAATAACAACAACATACACATTTTCATTAATATAATTAATTTATTTTATTTAATTTTTCAACACGAAGGTCGTGACAACATAAAGGATAGAACGGAATGACGGTAATTTTAGTTGAAACTGTTCGACGACATTCATAGTTACGTCAAATATAATATTAATTTCATTAAAAAAACTATTTTCGCACGTTTTATTTAATTGACGAATTAAAACAATATTATACGGCGGCGGTAATAACAATATTTGGCCAACGAATTACCCTTAAAAACAAATTCAATTACGTCACTGCAGCTATATATATAATTTTATGTTAATCAAATAAAGTGGAACAATGTTTATTATTATTGTCAGAAATAATAAAATCTAATCAAGCGCATGTTTTTGCTATGGCTTCGGCGGCCGTCATGTGTCGAATATCCGTGACGGCGACGTCGCACAACTTTGTTAAAATGTCGAATTTCTCTTGACCATATTTCAAGTAGTCCTGGAACGAGGAAAAATGGGAAATAAAGTCGATGTGACCGATATTCGGACAAATGCGCTAAAAAATAACTGATAATAATTTTGCAAAAATGTATATTATACACTTACGTCTTTCTGCAGCAAAACGGCGCATTTTTCGTCGAACAATAACAACAACTCGTCGAGACACTGATTTCGGTTTACGTGGTTCGGTTCACTTTTCAAAAACGTGTTTCTAATACGATGGTAGGGAAAGACTAATTCGACGATATTGTTCAATATCACTCGCATGGTATTTGTCTACAACGAAACAGTGTTTTATGAAGTTAGACGTGAAATTAATATTACAATAATAATCAGAGAACGGATTTTTAGGTTTTTACATAATAATATAATTAATTGATTTTATGCAGCTTAACGAGGATGTTACAAAATTCGTAGAGGACAATTTATTTTGCACGTGTATTTTGGAGATTAGAGAACATTAAGCTTATACAGTAAAACCTCGATTATCCAAACCTCTGTCATACGAACCATTTATTATCCGAACTGCAATTGGCTTTTCCAAACGTCACAGTTTTTTGTCAAATGAAAATTAATAATTTTGTTAAAAAAATACCATAAATATATGTCAAATATGTATATGTTCTTAAATAAATATTAATTATAAATTCTAAATAATGTAATTTAAATACATATAATAATAAAACTTGTGCCTAAGTTATTTTTTTTTTTTTGGTCGACATGTGACCAAAATAACATTTTTTTGATAAAAATACATCTTTATAAAAATATATTTTTATTTTTTAACATAAAAAATGTTTAAAAACCTATTATTTACGAATAAAAAATGAGTAATAATAATAGTAGTGGTAATCACAAATATTTTTAAGATGATAGTATGAACATTTATATTTTTGGAAAGCACATTTCATCAGGTGCAACTAAATTTTGCGCATGCCTACCTCTATATTATGATTATCAATTATAAACGCCAACTAACCCAGTAATTGTGAAGTGCACTTTCCTTTATAAAGCTGTCAAGTGTATTAATTGGAAAAAATTAAACTTTCATCACCCTCCAAAATATTATGTAAGCACTATAAATATTTTAGTTCATTTTAATTTGCCTGCATTTTATATTTTTATAACCGGGCGGGGACGATGTCATCATAAAAAGTGTACATTTTATACGCTTTGATATAAAAAAAAAAAAAAAAAAATGGTTTTCTAAAAATATCAAAGTATAAAATCCATTTCATTATTTCATATCATATCCAAATATTTTAATATTACGCCATTCATAATAATGCATTGATTAAAATAATGTTTACTCTTTGGGAACTAACAAGTCCGGTAAAATACAATTGAAAGCTGTATTTTTAGTAGTACAATTGAATTTTTTTTTCTTGCAACGTTGTCAAATTTAAAAATTATTATTAAACGATAATTATTATTGTTAGATTTATCGGGATTTCGTCGAATTTTATTAGAAACTAAAGTAATGTCAACACTATTGTCTCAGTATTAAACATAGATATAAAAGAATAACGGTTAGGGCGTTATGTGTACAGACGTCGCGCAAATGTCAACTTTGTGCTTGTCGATTCTATTTCCTATTCACCACATAATAGAAAATAACGACATTTAAATTAAACTTTCAGAACGAGATGAAGACCTAGTGCTAAACTTAAAATATATGTAGATTGGTAATCCATTACAATGATGCATTACATTTATACATATTTTTATAAGTTTTTAATTATCATAACGATAGCTATTGATTCCAAATGTATGTTAAACTTACATTTTACACCTCTAATATTTTATTTTTAAAAACTCAAATAAAAAGATTTTTCTTAAAATAACAATAATTAACTTGTAATTGTGTCTAAACTAAAAATTAATCCTTTGACTAAAAAAAAAAAAAATGATATGGCAACTTTGCACGTAAATTCGTTCTCATTTTTGAGTTAACGGTAAGTTCTTTGCTAATTTTAAGTGTTCTCAATCGTTCGGCCAAAAAGGTATAGCGTTCTCAATCGTTCAATAACCAGCAGGTCAACCAGTGGCAGCTATCATATATCTGGTCAAGTGTATCCATTGATACACATACTTTACCCTGAAGAGATGTTTTGATATCGGGCGAGGGTATAGGTATTTAAAATTATTTTATTAAATTTCATACTGCAGTGTTAGAGAAGTCACTTTTTTTAATAATTAAATTAAATTATTTTTGTTACTTTTTTCTTAATTGAACAATTTACATTACTTTTGAGTTGAAAGAGTAACTTCGTTAAAGTTAAAGTTACTTATTATTTTTAAAAATATTACCGAATCTTAATAATATTATATCATCAAAAACATTAATGACTTAATGACAATTAACAATATAAAATCATATGAAATATGTATTTAAGATTTAAAGAAAATAATCATTGTTTGATACATTTTATTCTTTAATGTTTTAATTTATTTTCAATAACAATGCATTTTCCAAATAACAGTTTTAAAATCACTACTTATTTGTTATAAAAAAACTTAATTTTCAAATAACTATTACAAAAATGTAACTGTCCGAAAATCATACTTCTATGAACATCTAGGTACATATATTATCAATTAGTTCTTAAATTAATGCTTAAGTAAATAAAATAACGAGTAAATTAGTAATTTTACTACAAAAAACTAACTTAAATTATGTATGAATTACTCACGATAAAATGTAAATAAATTACTTAAAAATTAATTTTTTTATAGTAGGTAACATAAGTCAAGTTACTCTCAGACACTGTTTGATATATATATAATAGTAAATGGATAATAGCCTCCATGACTCCCGAACGAAAAATCCGAGGACAAAAGTCCATTTTGAAAAATGTTGAACAAAAAGTTCGAAAGTACAAAATATTCTATTCACAAAATTAAAATTAAAAAAATGTGATTAATTTTCTTAAACAAAATTACATTTGATTACTTATCCTTATACCTATAACTACAGTTGACAAATATTATTAAAATGCATTCAGTCGGTACAAAAACATCGATCACACTGCAATAATAATTAGTCAATATAGAAACATCTTTCACACTACAATAATAATTAGCTAATTACTATTCGCACTTGACAATAATTGTTTAATTGTTTAATTAATAGGTATACCTTATATTATATATGAAATAATAATTATCAAATACACTATCGGATAAGAAAATAAACACATATTTTTATAAATAATAATTTTATATTTTCGGACTTTTAATCTGACAACATATTGTGCTGAGACTTTTTATCCGACGGTAGAAAAATGTGTCCAGACTTTTCTCAAAATAGACTTTTGTCCCCGGACTTTTTGATACCGATTACCAACCGTCACTGAGGTCAACTCAGAGCCTATTGATATTATGCTTAAACACAGATATATTTTTAATGTAATACTTAATATCAAAATAATAATGCTTTTAGTCATTGGGTTCTAATCACGGACCACTGGCGAAGTATTTTCGCATCATATTCTCGGCCCACATAAGATACATAAATCTATTACATTGGACCAGAGACGTATATAAGATTTTTTCGAGGAGGAAGACATGAAATAATTGTTTAGTGCTTATATGAATAACCACAAAATTATTAATAGCCCTCTATAAATTCGTATAATGCTCTTATCCCAGCCAAAAATAGTCTTTCATCATATTTAATTTTGTTGTTATTATTGTGTAATGTCACTCACAGCCTACACGTAGGACAGCAAAGTCATAAATAACAACTGTACTGTTTGAACCAGGTCTAAATAAAAAAAGGAGGTCGAGAGAGGGGACCTATCCCCCATATCCCCCCATAAATACTCCTCTGCATCAAACGCTGATTTACCTTCGGCTCAATTTTGACTTGTTCGCTTTCCCCGGCTACGACACGTGAAATTATAGTGTCTTTGTCGGATGCTCTGAGGCCCTTGGAAGTGGCACTGACGAATTTTGTTTCGGTTTTTGAACTCTGCGATTGGCGCCGCTTGTAACCGATGAATTGACTAACCGGTAACTTTCCGATATTCCAATCGCCGTAGAGTTGAGCGTGCTCTCTAGCCTTGCTCGTCACCGCATCTCGGACATGGTCGTAATGGTCGAATATATTTTGATATCTTCTCAATTCGTCTGGATTCTAAGAAATTTGAAAAAAATACAAATTTCAATTTATTCGAATGTCGCGAACGAATCTATATTGATGTTACGTTTTCGGCATAATTTATCCACGCATATGAAAATATACCGGCCAGACACGGTTCTATGTCCATATCACAAAACGTTCCCATTGTGTCTTCGTCTGGTCCACCGGCGGTAATCGCCATGGCTGTGGACAAAATATACAATTTAGTGGTAGTTATTGTGGTAACATGCATATAAGTCACAATACATAAATACCAAAGCTTTGAACTAGGTTAAGAAAACATGCTTGTTGTACGAAATGTAGTATTGAGTCTTAGTAAGTTTTAATAGATGTAGTTAAAGCTGGGCATTCATTTTACGAGTTAAAAAGTTAAGGTACTTTTAACTAAATTACTTAACGAGTTTATTTATTTTTTTTTTTTAGAGTAATTTCTAACTTACCAAGTTAAATTATTTATTTTTTCTAATATAAATTTCATATATTTAAAATTATATTTTATTTCTTATAATTTATTTATGTTAAAAAAAAAAAAATAATAATTGTCTGAAAAATGAAATACTACTTATGTTATTTTATTCTGTATTCTAAATAAGTTCTAAATTGTAAACTGATGCAAGTACTTCACATTATTTCTATATTTGAGATTTCAATAGATATTAAAATAACGTAAAAAGTTCTTAGTTACGAGTAAATAACGAAAAGGTTTAATATATACTGTATAGTATCAAGTTGTTATACGTAAGAAATTATAATAATTTGATTGCTAATTCACAGAAAATAGATTTATATGATATTATTATTAAACAGAAACATTGTAGGACTATAGGGGTAATCATAGGGGTTTTGTCAAATTTTATAATTAATTGAAATATGTAAGTACCTACTGTAATTAATACAATTACATACATTAAAAAAAAAAAAAAATAGTAAAACCTCCATTATATTATGTTATTTGTTAAACTTTATAAAAAAGTATCATAATTAATTTTACATAAAAAATTATCTTTTAACTTTACACTTAATTTAAATTTTTCTAACTTAACTTAATGAGTTAAATAATTAGTTAACTTGCCCAGCCATGGATGTAACAACATATAGAACTAGGATTAAACTGTAATATATAAGACATATAGGAATGTATAATAAGAGACTTTTCAGTGGTGATCACTTATTGTGGTCATTGATGCACAAATTGTAATAAATAATGTTCTATGTTAATTGTGATTATTTATAAGTGTACGTGAAGCGATCGGCGTAAACGACATCATTAATACATCTCATAAAATACGAAAATTCTTAACGTTCCTTTATAATATATTATGCGGATCTCAAAAATATGTAGATAATAAAGACAGAAGTTATAAAAATTATAAAAACTAAAACTAACCAAATTCAAATAAAAATCTAAATTTGGGTATTTATTTACTTAAGTTAAAAGTAAATACATAATTTTTTTTAAATATTTTATGAAGTCGAAAATTCTCATTTTTTTTATAACACTAACTTACTTAATTTTATGCTTACCAACATAAACTATATAATATTATTTATACAGTATTTCAATATAGTACTCACAAAAAAAAAAAAAAAAAATAATCCACTCTAAGCATACTAAAAATATTTTTTGACATAAATATAAAATCAAAATGTAATAAAATAAAATAAAAATGAAAACAAAATAAATTATCTTAACTTTTTAAAACTCAACTTTAGTTCAATAATTTCACATTAATTAATAAATAAATTAAGTTAGTAGTTAAATTAACCGAAATTCAAAAGTATCTAGTTGAGTTAAAAACTTAAAAAATTATGTCAAAACGTTAGCCGAAAAATCAATAATAAAAAAAAAAAAAATAATAATGTATTTATACATACCGTTTATATCATGAGGAAGGGTAGAGTTATAAAACAAACCACCAGAATGACTCGATTCTAAGTACATCAGTAGCTATATAAAAATTACAAAATATGATTTAAACGCTTGCATTTGCAATGTTATAATAATGTCCAGTGGCGTCATTTCAGTTTTTAATAGGAGGAGACCAAAGTTTTGATCAGCCCATGTATGAAGTTTTTTAAAATAATAGATCAATTGAAGAGTGATCTTTTTTTTTTATAATTTCTATAGTATTTACTATCAATATCTATTAACCTATTAGAACTATAAAACTATAAATATCAAATATTATAGTCATAATGGTTTTCTAATAATTACACAATATTATATTTTCACAGAATTGGAAATGTTATATATGTGTTATTTACCCCCCTCCCTCTTAAACGACACCACTGAATTAAAGTCTTAAAAAAATAATTATATATACTCGTATATTACATTTTTATAACTATTACGGTTGTATAAACGTTTGAAAACTGCTACAAGTTCGTTTCCGTACAAATCTGTGTCCAGCTCGGAATTTGGGAATTCAATAAATCCACCTTCGCCGCCAAGACCCGTATGAAAAATAAGTATATTGTCTTTATTCGAACTAAAAACACAATAATTATTGCAATATTATAATATATCGATACTGGCCAGTAAACCTGTATGGTTGTTTCAATTTTTTTAAATTTGTCTTTAAACGTCTTTAAACGTCGATGCATAAAATATGTCTGAACGTGTCATATTGTATACACGAAAAAATTAACATTTTTTTTTTTGTTTATTAGCTATTATTGTTCAACAGTTAACAATAATATTCGTGTAGCTGAATTATATTACATAATAACTTAAAAATAAACTTATCGTGATAGCAAATATAAAATAATAATAATTGATTGATTGTTTGCACAATATCCCAACGTAAAATCGAATATCTGTTTTTGATTCTTAACATTTTATGATAAGGTATATTCGTGTATAAACTTATGAACAATAAAAATGAAAGGTATTCAATAAATATTAATAACCGTCTTGTAAAAATACGAATATAACACGTGTCGCATTATTTGATTAAGAACTCTATATTGCTGTTTTTAAATATCTCCAACTACCATTTGTCTCCTTTCAAACATGTAATTAAAATTATAATCGGAATATTATTTTATATCAAATATTTTTAAAAAATTATTTTAAAAACCATAAACAACGTGTAGGTTGGTAGAGGTAACCATTATACTTTTAGATTCTGAGCGGAACGATGATTGTATTGATTTTACAATGATGTGTTTGTTTTTTTTTTTTTGTGTGGGTCTGTGTACACGATAAGTTGTCGAAATAATGTTCAGATTTTCAACTTCAGTAATTCTGTTGCGAAAGCGAATCTAGTTTGTGTTTTCGAGAGGTAATTTATTCGGGAAAAACAAAAAAAAATGTATAAAAAACGGGAAATTTTACGCAGAACCAGTTTTTCACAAAATCGATTTTATTTTTTAATGAAACGCGGAAAATAATAATCGCAGATACATGTAATTATTTAATTATTGTCGATAAAAAATGTTCGCACAGTCAGAAAACTTAAAAAATGTATACAGGTTTCTCATAAGTTTTTGTTAGTGTAATTTTAAAAATAAGTTTAACATTAATTCAGAATAGTTTTTTATGAGCGCCTGAAGTTATAACTTACACAAATTCACGAGTTATTTCGCGAGTTTTTGAAATCGATAAAAATCGTTCTTTTTAAATTAAAAGAATTTAATACGACATTCTTCATTGGATTTTCTATCTTTTTCAAAAAACACAATTATACCGAAGCTATTATAGTGTGTAGACAGTTACATTCATCGCTCTGCTCGGAATCTAAAAAACAGTCATCGGTTCTTTAAACAAAAATATTGATTTCAAACGGTTATCTTATCTTACTGTTATTTAACTTTGGGTTCCTTTATAAACGTCATAAAATGTTTTCTATTGTGTGATTGTCGCAGGTGTATACCGGTATAACGATACCGGAGTATCGGATACTATAATAGGGTAGAATCTCAATTATCCGAGCTTCCATTATACGAACCATTTATTATCCGAACTGCAAATTGGCGTTTCCGAACGTCACAGATTTTCGTCAAATGAAAATTGATAATTTTGTGAAAAAAATATCATAAATATTTGTCAAATATGTTTATGTTACTATGTAATTAATAAATGTATATGTTCCTAAATAATTAACAAACATTAATTCTAAATAATGTCGTTTAAATACATATAATAATAAGACATTTATGTTTTTTTTTTTTGTGATATATAGGATTATAATAATATGAATTAAATATATATCAAGATGTACATATAACTGCATCCGAATTGCATGCCATCTTTTAAAGGGGTCTGTTCGAATTGCATGCCGTGTACAAGTTTATTTATCATGTACGTATGTGCATGACTTACATTTTTTTTTTTTTTTGGACTTCTCTAATTTTTTAAAAAAAACACGCAAACGTACTTATATTATAAGAAACGTTCAATGATATTATGGTTATTAAAACTGATTTGTTTTTAGATTAAAATATTTTTATATATATATATTTTTTTTTATTGTTATTATATTTAAAAAAACGCAAAAAAAATAGTATTTAAAATTAGTTAAAAACGTGAATAAATAAAGATAAACTTTATGTACTTTTTATGAATAAATATAAATGTTGAATGATTAATTTTTCGTTTTTTTGAAAAATTAAAAAAGTCCGGCAATTGGATGTTTACTGCTTTGCTGTACAGTAAGTCAGTATCAGTATCAGTATCTGTACAGTGTCAAGTGGGTCATCATAATGAAAAATTAGAAAAATTAAAAAAATAATTCAAGTCAAGCACATAAGTACATAAGATGTAGCATACAATTCGGACGTTCCAATTTATGTTTATTTTTTTGGTATGCAATTCGGATGTACATGTGCACATATTATACGTATACATACAATGTATTTATTAAAACAATTTCCAATATACGAACTTATCAAAATTCTACTTTATTATTATTATATAATTTCCGAACCCGAATTATCACTGCCTTCACTAATCACTATTATATCTCAGTGCGATACGGCGTGATGTGGTCAGTCCATTTATATAAACTAGAAAATTGGTACCACATATATCAAACTTTTTTCAGAGTCCGGAAAAACCTAGAAAAAAGACGCGCGTGGCAGACAATCGTTGTAAAATCAATAACTCATCTCAGAGTCCATTGATGCATTTTCTTCGCACTCGTTTTTGGAGATTAATGGTTTTCGGGTGGGTCGACTATTATTATTGTCAAATGCATTCAACTGTCTTGCCATAGTTTATCGTGTTCAATTTAAATCGCAAACAGAATTCGAGTTGATTGTACACTACACGATAGTTAATTTTACGACTAATATTTTTATATTTCGTAAATATTTGAAAAACTGCTATTTATCATTTCAATGCAATAACACTAATAAAATAGGCGACTTTAACTAGATGTCGATGGTTTGATATTTTTTTTTCTTCGAATAGGAAACTAGTCACAAATGTACGAAATATTATTATATTTTATATGTATCTGATATGAAGCTATAATCACAATATCAAACTTACCTTAATACTACTCGTCCACTTCCAATTCCTTTTACCTTGTGCTTGTATCCTTGAAGGACATTCAAAAATACATCTTTACGAACATCCTAAACATTAGAATATTTACTAATACAAATACGTCGTACAGATGCTAAATCAAAATAAAAAATTAATATTTTCCTTTAATATGATATGTTAATAATTGTACGTACTTCATGACTCAAGGATTGTCTACTAATAGTGTGGGCTTTAAATAAAAATGCAATCTTTTGATTTTAATTTCAATTTCGCATATCAATGTTAATTTTTTTCTGATTTAAATTTTAAAAAAATGTATTGATTTTATGATTTCATAATTTTTATACTGTTACACAATATCTATTTAGATTTTTTCTGATTTTCAATTCGGACATTAAACATAGTTTTTTTTTTTATATCCATTTAAAACGTAGGTTTTACCGCATTTCAATTTTAATTTCTACTTATGGTTTACGAGTTTACTTGCAGTAGATTGTCGCGGACGTTAGGAATGGCTGCGAAACGGTCTTAAAGAAACGAAGTCACTTACCAATGTACAATATTATTGACCTGTTGGTTATTGTTGAATTTTAAATTAGAATTAAAAATGTTTGATTTGTATACAAACAGTCTAAAGTGATTATTATTTTAGTATAAATCACGGATTTAAATTATTGTAAATTTTAATATAAATTTAAAAAAAAATTTCAAATTTGATATAACTTTTGATATAGGGAAATTTTATCGATATTTAAAATTGGTTTTGAAATCGACTTTGTGTCTTTGCTATAAATATAAGTATATAACTATTATAATATTATAACATATTTGAATACGAATTATTACATTGAATTTAATTAACTATTATTTATGAATCAACGAGCAATTATAGTTGTAAACATACACAAAACCATACTTACTTCGCCAGAGTAATCAATCACTACACCTTTATAAACATTTGTACCGTTTGGCTCGTTTCTAAGAACTCCAGGTTCGGGATTTCTAAAAAAAAAAAATAGTTTGGTAAATATTTTAACAATAATTGGATGTTTGAAAGTTAATCATTAAATGATAAATTTTATCTTCAGTTAAGTATTTGTATTGAATGGTTTAAAATAATCGTTTGTAATATAGTAACGCACTATCGGTTAAGCAAATAGTTCGACAGGTCATTTTTTTTTTTTAATATACATATACTTGTAGATATTCACTAATTAAATTATCATGATTTGTCAGTGAAATAACTCAATAAATAAATACATTTTAATGACTAAAAATTGATTCAATATAAAATTATTATAATTAAAAACATTTTTATAATTTTCTCGACTCAAAAACTGAGAGTAAAAAATGCCTCGTATTTCGTAAGATCAAATAACGCCCAGTAAAATAAACTGAGTAAAGTACTAACAACTTTACGACTTCAAACGTTATAAATTTAATATTCAACTTCTTTTTGTTCTGTTTTTCATTAAAATAATGATGGTAAAGTTCTAAAAAGCGAATCAAACAACATTAAAGAAAATTTTATTCTGTATTCTAAAGAAAAGTTCAATGCAAACAATTTATTATTCTGTTAATAAAACATAGGTTTCTTAGAAGTCAGAGACGCGTTACCTATATTGCATTATTAATAATTTATCGTGCTCAACAATGATTGTTATTTTAGGGTTGAATATTAATGATAATTATACGTACGATAGATACAAATGAAAATTGACGTTAATCGTAATTTTTTGTTCGTGACGAGTAAAAAAAAAAAAAATACTATTTTTTTTCTAATGATTTATTTATATTACGAAACAATGAATAATGCTTTAATGAAATGGAATGGCACCTATGCCTAATAATAACGATTTCTTAATTCGTATATAATTATTATTGTATTTCGTCGATATCTTTTTTAATACATTGTTTTTTATGGGGCCGGAGTAACACAGTGGTCACGTAGTTGACTGTGACTCGCACAGTCATCGGCTCGATTCGTAGCAAAATACAAAAAATTTGTGTTGTTCTACGTAATCGCCGTTTTCCTGCGCTGTGTCCGATTGTGTCATCCAGTTTCCATTTAGGTCCCACTCCACCGGGAGTAAAGACACACATGTCGCCTATTGTAGAAAAAGGGTAATATCATGCATATCGTAATATATGTATAGATACATTGATCACATTATCTCCCTACTGCTCACTTATGATAAGCATTGACGAAGACTTTGAGGTCGTTTCAATAAACATTAGAGAAAAAAAAGTGATTTTTATGTGACAACATAAGGTACATCAATCATTATTCTTTGGTCGCGATTCGTTCTGTAATCTTAAATTAGGTACTCGTAGGGGTAAGGTCGAATTGCACTTATTTTAGTCAAATTGCACTTGGGTTAAAAAAAGATAATGGTCGAACTGCGCCGAGTTCAAAAAAAGGTTTATCAACAAACGTTTCGTACATGAAAGGCTAAACATTTTCACTAATTTCCCTTCCCAATTACAGGCTTAGGACTGATAATAATTTTAATCATCGGCGTAGTTAAAAATATGTTTTTGTGTATACATAATTATATTAATATACACGTCATTTTATGTAATAAAATATGTGACATAATATTTTTTTAAAGGTATTTTTAAACTTGTCTAATTATTACTATCTATTATTTAAATTTTTTTTTGTGATAATTTTAAGAAACTGAATTCAAAAACTCTAATATCTGGTAATTGATTTTTGATGGTATAAATTATTTTTCAAACACATCTCTGTGCATCGAGTGCAACGTTCGTTCATTACCCGCTTTTAACCCAAAGTAAAAAGTGAAATTCGACTATCCCCCTCGTAGATACCTATAATTATAAAAATCAGAAACGCGTTGGCCAAAGTACAGTATCAGTACAGTATCATGCAAAAATCATAGACGATAGACTTATACATTAGAGATATCTTTATAGGTTTGTGTCAGAAACTCATATCCGATTATTTTATTTTTAGATTTTATTTCAGTTGTTTATAACTTTTTACTCTTAAATAAATATTAACTGGGACAACTAAATCCCATAACTTTTTTTAGCAATTTATAACATTAATAATGCAAACTCACTCTGGATTGTATGCAATGTCGTCATACATAAATGTAATAATATGATCTTGTGGAATGCCATTTCCTCTCAGCATTTGATAAGCATGGCACACATTCGACTGAAATATGTCATTAAAGGCGATGATATTTAATAGATATATATATATAGATAAATTTGTATAAAATATATATTCAATTTATTTCAATATTTTGTCGGCCACTTATTTATTACAAAAAAAAATTCAAGTGTAAAGATAAAATGTTATGCTGCATAATTGTCTAATTATTGTAGCTTTATATTAATTTTTTTTTCGTTATCGCATTGTTTTATAAATGAAAAAAAAACATTATATTAAAATACTGTTTTTACTCTTCTTAGATATAATTAATGTTAAAATTGATTTTGGCGATTAAAAAATATTTTTCAAGAAAAATGTCTTTTTTTTATTTTTTATAATAATTTGCACACAGTTTTATTTTTTTATTTTAACAAATATTTTTTTTTTGATTAAAACAATGATATTTTAAATATAACAATAAATGAACTAAGATTTGACAATATTTTAAAAAAATGTTACTTTATTATTAAATACTTACAAGATATTACATTTAAAAAAATATGATCATTAGGAAACAATAAAGGGTACAGTCGATTGGTCGTAAAATTATAATAAATCATGAAAAAATAATATGTATAATATGTAAAATAATATTTTGTCGTAATTTTTCTTATAATAATACGTATACAAATAACTATAAATTAAAGGTTATTAGCTGTCCCTGATATACATATATTGATATTATTATAAAAATCCATTATTCCATCTTCTACCAAATTATTGATTTTTAGTGGGTTATATTCATCAGCATATCAATTTCAAATTATAATTAAAAATTTTAAATATTTCCTTTTCCCGTTTCTGTCCATTTTACCGACCCATGTTTCTTCAAAATAGTCAAGTAATCGCGATAAATCTGATTCTAATTCATAAGTTTTTAAACAAGTATTCATGTCTTGCCACAAAAATATACCATGACCAATTTATCAAACGACCGATTTTGATACGACCAATTGACGTAAACTCGAAACAATATCGATAGCAGTAAGAATGGAAAAAATGGAAGTCCAAAAAAATATTTATTCATAAAAGTATGCGGAACTCATTAAACAATTATAAGTTATTTTCCGTACAAATAACTTTATACGGTCCCGAGGATTCGAACACATAACTTTATAATAATTTGCCCTGACCCAATTCGGACAAAATATCTTATTCGCCCAACTCGTACACGATTATAGAACTGTAATTATTGCTGGCGAGAAAGTGAACAAGTAAGCCTAAAATATTTGACCCATAAAACACTGTCGGCTTAAATACAGTCGGCTTATATATTAATTATCTGTTAAAATATATCTGTCGGCTAATCATATAATATTTAGACACTGTTGGTTGAAATAACGTCGGCTCATTTATAACCCCTCAAATTAATATTACTTTATTATAATATGATAGTATTTTTATTGTTTTTGTAACCGTTAAGTGCACTTAAAATAAAATTGGTTTAAGTCAAATTATATGTGTTATAATTATTGGTAAATACAATATGACCATGGTAACCATGACGAAAATTGTTATACCTACGGTTAACTTAGATATTAAAATATTCTGGCTGAGGACCGAGAAATTGACGAAAAACAAACTCGATGTATCTATAAGAATTATGACGATTAATAAACCGAATATTTATTAAGTGCCTATTACATTTCTTTATTGATTCGACCAACAAGACTACGGGCCACTGCAGTAATAATAATACATCGAGCCTGGATATCAATGCAAAATGCATTATTTTTTTGGATGCTCTAAGACAATGTTTCTCAAACGTTTTTGTCGTGAGGTCCCATTAATTTAATGTAAAACTGTAGAGGCCCCCCTATTCAAAATCATTATTTATTTTTTCTCGATTATATATTGAAATTATATGTTCTATTTCATACAGATAAATTATTTAAATGTATAGTAAATTTATGTTTTTTAATCAACTTTTGAAAAAAACTTTATAATTTAGTATTAAACTTTAAACATATATAAATACAAATAAAAATAAAATAAGTATTTCAAGGTCCTCAATTTGAGAAGCACTACTTTAAGACAATGCATTCCAAGTGCATAATTATTCGTTTCGTGTAACAGAATAATAAATGGGTACTTCGAAAGTGAAACTTTTATTTTACGTTTTTTTGAATTGTTCTGTGTTTTATAATTTTTAGAACATTTTCAGGTAATTTTTAGTGCACATGTATCAATACATTAAACGAGCGTTAAGTGTCAATTAGATAAATTAAGAAATTCAAAATATTATATCAAGAAATATTTTTTTCATTACATTTTCTTTAATATTTTTCAGGCATTTTTTATCCGTACCAAATGTCAGTTGTACTATAATATATATAATATTATGAATGCGATGACGTCTTTATCTATATATCTTCAACGACTATCGGATATGGTGTCTTCCAAATTAGTGGCTAGTGGAACTCAAACAAATAATAACTACCTAACTGGTTATTTGGAGATACATCGCGATCGCATTTATTTCCAGTGCCTATATAGGTACTGATTATTTGTTAGGTTTGGTATTTAGTTTTTGTACTACTGTTATATCAGTTTAGTTAAAATAAACAAAAATGTTTAAAAAGCCAAACGTTAAACCGTCATTTTCCTATCGGTTTGGTACGCGTATAATCGCGTGCCTATAAAACAAAAAATCATGGCCATTATTGTGCGTTGAAATAATTCGTGTTTTAGGGTATTTGATACTATGTTGTTTTTTTAAACGTTTTTTGCGCAGCAACACGATTGCGCACTTTTTTTCTTTTGACCCAACTAATTTCAACACGATTGCTAACCAAATGATATGGATATATACTACAAGTACATAATATTATAATTTATGTACAACATAAAATAATATACAAAATTATCCAATACATATTTTCTATAATTTTTATATACGTTCACTCAATAATGAATTATTAAATCACAATTGTTCTTCTCAATTATGACAGGATTAGAACTAGCAACAAATTATTATTGTTGATTTGGTTAAATTATTTTCTTTTCTTAATTATTGTTTTAAAAAATTCTAAAAAAATTATTGACTATTGACTATAATATCATTAATTATGTACTAGGAATATTATATCATTTGAAACAAAAATTTAGAAAAAAAAACAATTTTTAACCAAGCCAACGATGATGATTTGTTATCAATCCGAAGCCTGTAACAATTGGGAAGGAAAATTGTGAATTAATAATTAGTTATTGAGTGTATGTATATGAAAATTATAGAACACATGTATTGGATAGATTATTTTACGTTGTACATAAATCATATGTATTATTTGGTACATACGCTATCATTTTGCGCGCAATCGTTTTGTAATTAGTCGGGTCAAAAAAGGAATAAGTGCGCAATTGTGATGCAACCAGTTTTATGATCTTTTTTCGAGGGCATTTAAATTTGGGCCCTGACAATAATATTATATATCACCTGATGTCGGTACCGCATCCACTTGTGCGAGCCAGCAACGAGAACAGCCCATATATTTGTTGACAAATTACTCGGGTCGCTTTCGCTCATACGAGCACTGAATACTGTTGCGATAAAAAAAGCAGATAAAATCCACGAAATTGAAAACATTGTTCGGTCGTAAAACGTAAAATAATATATTATTTGTAAGTAAATCGATCTGATGATGTCTTTTACGTATTGAACGGTCGAATGTCGAATAGCTCGTTTTATATACCATTTGGTTCAAGAGGTTTATTGTTTCGTTTATTTTATCTAACTAAATATAATATAATATTTCTCAAGTGATATTTTAATTAAAATATTATAATATATTCCAGTTAATGCCGAACAATGTCATTATGATAGTAATTCCTTTACAGTCAATGCCATATGGACAGACGATTACCAACATGTGTTTTTAGCTGACATATTATATTGTTAGAACCGAAATGTAAGCTCATACACATTGCAGATAGTATCGAAGGACATTTATGATGTTTGACGATAATATCACGAAAACCAACAAAAATCACTTAGTCCTGAGGGCGGATGCCGAGTGTGTTTAATTTAGAAAACCAAATGTAATCTCCGTTATAATTACTGTCATCCCCATAAATTTCATCTTAATATGTCTGTTTCTGAATTAGAGTTTTAACGGTTATAGTATAATATATTTGGATGTGTTTTTATTGATTATTTCTCAATAACTGGAAAACACTATACTTTATAGCTTACTAGCTGACCACGTAGACCATGCTTCACCATTGCTGGATTTATTTTAAATTGAATTGCTTCCCATTGCTTGTCTGTTTCTAAAGCTCGTGATTACTTTTTCTGCCATGCTTGGAGATTTTGATCGACCGATGCCGGAAAACCGTTTAAGCACTGATATATTGGGCTAGGTCGATACGAAATTAAAAGCATGTCACATTTACAACTATAAACTTGTATAATTAAGTCTAATCTAATTAAGCCGTATTGTGCCATTTAAAATTATATGTTGTTATTCAAATTACAATTTTACATAATATAATAATATGTACATGACAGAATTATTACAGTTATTACCAGGGGTTCGGAACTTATAGCATTTGTATACTTTTATTTGTATTGTAAAATATAGCAGTGTGCGAAATAAAATCATTTTTCGATGCAGTGGTATCAAATCTGAAATTTTAATGTGTATATTTTTGCATATTTAGTAGATTTTGCAGAAAAGTGATTATTTTATCGTTTTTGTGCTTACCTTTAGGTTTACCTACTTAAATATTTCAACCAATCAGTAAAATTAAACGAAGAGCTGAATCGAAAAATATATAAGTATTTATGCATCTTATCTCATAATTGAAGAGCATTTACGTTCGAAAACTTACGAATACGCTTAATTATTCAATGTAACACATAAATATCAAATAATACATTTATTGATTTAAATGTTGAATATAATTTTTTATTTTTTCAATATTTATTTGGTTAACGAATAAAATTCAAAAATTATGATGGTGCCTATTATCAATAAATGACAAAGATTTATTCAAAATTTTAAATTACTGCATTTTAATTTAAAATTATTTGTTATTTTTTAAATTTTTAATGTTTAAATAATACATATTTTAAATGCATAATTTTTGATTTTTTAATTTTTTTTAGTACATATTTTAGCTTTTGTTTTTATGTTTTTAAGTGCTAGTCCCGAACCCTGGTTATTACAAATCCCAGAAAACTATGGAATGTCCCTATATGTTTCATAGTTTATTTACTGAAAAATTAATTAATGTATGACAAAACCTCACAATAGTATGAATGATTCCAATAATATTTCCTAATACGTTAAACTGAAGTCCGCAATATTATCATGCGCGTAACTATTTTTATTATTTTGAATATTTGAGCATCAGCTATAACGACACAAATATTAATATACCTACACTGTATACGGTGCTACACTATTATAGTACTATAATATATTACTAATAGTACTTTCTGTTGTATAAATGGACAAGCAATTGAATATGTTTTGTGATCTAGTGCCTATTTGGTATTGCAAAAAAGGATTTAATATTATTACATATTCAAATATTTAGAAGAAAACTTATACTTATACTTATTCTATTTAGAGAATTGGTTATAATTAATATTTTATTCGTATATAGATATATAATAAGTAGGTACATAAGTGTACGCATATACATAGTTATATAATATATTATACATTATTCTTAAATATAAGGAAAATTCATTAGCGTAATCAGATAGGTTCTGTGGAGATATGCTTAGCCTCCTAAAATCAAACAAAATCTTTTCCCACGATTTTAGTAATATTTCAACTATTTGGCTAAATATTATGCTAAAAATCTAAAATTATTTGATAGTTTGTTCAGTCCCCCCAGTCCCCCCCAAAAAAATTTTCCATCAAACTGCTCCTCGGAAGGACAGCCGTCATAAAATGTAAGTTTGATGAACCTTCTGCGATAATATACGAAAAGATTATTGGTTGTAGTAGATTCTATAGAATTTTTTTTTTTACGGTATCCATTCTCATTAATGGCATTATATTATGGAATTATCGCTCATTCATATGCTCATAAAACCATCAATGGCTTTGAGAGAAAGTCAAAGTTTTAATTTTGTCAGTAAAATATAATTTTAAAGTCGATTCAAACACAGTTCATGTAACTGTAAGTTTGAATAATAATATATTACGTTGTTGTATAATTATTGAAAATCATTTTGTGTAATCGACAACAGTATTGTGTCTCGAGTGGCTGCATATGGATACAAAATAATTTTTGAGATATTTTAACGAGTCACAAACAATGATCACTTGATCACATTTATATATTTACAGTGCAATTACAGTACCCAAATAAATAATTAACTGTCGAGCGAAGATAATTTTTTAAGTATATTTTTTAAATAAACCATCTACAGTTTGCGTAAAAAAAGCTAATCGTAAAACGGGTCACCTTGAATAAGTATCTAGTTTAAAGTCTGTATATTTTATTTTTGCTTACAATTATTATTTAAAATTAAAATGTATCAATGTATTTTTAGGTATCCTTATATAATAATATATTGAAATAATATGAAATCACTGATAAATGTAGCTGTGTGTAGCTGGTACACAACAGATCGTACCGTTGTGAAATATGGATTAAAAATGAATAAATATATTACGAAAACGATTCAAGCGATAAAAAATAATCATAATAACTTGATACAAACATTTTTTTTTTTCGTAAGTAGATTTTTTTGATTCTTAAATTAAATATAATTATTATTATTCCTCTGTCTGAGGAAAATACTTTTGTAGTTTTATTTTCCGAGGATATTCATTCACTTGAAATTTCAAATGAAAGGAGCCACACTACAATATTGCTTTTATAATTTTATGTGTTTGTTTAATGATATCGTGTTAGTCGCTTGGTTATTACATTGCCAGTAAAATGAATTATAACTAATATAATATTAAAAACGCATATTGACTTTATGGTACCTACCTAGTGCTTACGCTTCAGCTGCAGTTAGACAATAACATGATTGACAGTAACGTCTAAGTACACACATTTTTATATATTATGTGCCATATCAGAATATTCTATTTCATTTTAATCTTATCGATAATTTACATTAAAACAAATTAATTGTATATCGATTGATAGAACGATAACTGTACCTTCGTGTCTAATTTTAATTATTTCTAACGTCGTTTTAGGTTAGGTATATTATCATATTTACGAGTTATATTTTATACTTAAAAAAAGTATAAAATAGTAAAACGAAAAATAGTAACGTCTCCGATTGGTAGTAAATTATATTGATATCAAATTATAGTATTTTCTTCGACGCAAAAAAAGGAATTGGGTAAATATTCCTTCCACTTCAAGAATAAAATATACTAAACATAGGCGAGCAAGTTTATTATTATAATTTACTCAAGTTGAATTAAAATGTAAGTTAAGTGAATCCTATGAGGTTAAATTAGAAGTAATAGGTTTGCAAATAATTAATTAAACTCGCTTAAAGTTAATATGGAACAAAATTTCAGTTTAAAAAGAGTTCATCAACTTTTTTTATAAGTTCGTAGATCATATAAAAAGTGGTTGATACTTATCTGTGCATAATATTTTGTTATTAAGAAACATAGCAGAAATTATTTTAGTGTTATTAGTTACTATAAATATTATTATATACTATTAAAATATTGGATTGTTTTGAATTAAAACACAGTGTATAATGTATACAGTAATTAATGTATACCTATTAATACCAAAAATTTCAAAAATATTTATACATTTTAACTTGCTGTTATATTTTTTTAAATCGACTGAAAAAACTAAGTTATTTCAACAGTCAATTAAACAAGTTAAATTCTTAAATTGGTTAGAAAATTATTATAATTATCTAGTCAAGTTTAAAAGTTTAGTGAAAAATTATCTTTTTTACTAGTTATTGCCCACTTTGGTGTTAGGCATTAGCATTTCATGATCAAAAAAGATAGGTACTTATATAGTTTTATAGGCACTCATTTTAAATAAACTTTAAGTAATATGGCACAATCGTATTAATTATTAGGTAATAATTTACGATTAAAGGTTACTATAAGTATCTAGTCGACAAAATGAGCACATCGCGCTTCAATCTTATCTGCAAACGGACTATTTTCGTCTTTCATGCAAAAGCTTAATAAAATTAACCAACTCCATTCTATAATTCACATTGAGGTTTTTTACGATACCCATACCTAAGAGTTTTGTTTAATGCTATCGTATTTGGTGGTGAGAATCTTAAAATTATATTTTTGAGTTCAACGGTTTTTGGATGTGCAGCACAGTATTGTTAAAAAAAAAAAGTATGGACTTAAATTTTACTTACAGTTTCTTATCACGCAGCATTGGTCCTTTTGATCATCACAATTTCATAGATATGACAAAACCCAAAATTTATATTAGTCGTTTTAAATACATATGCAATATATCCTAACTAAAAAAATAAATATTACTCACATAAACCAAACCTAGTGCGGTTTTTTTTATCTTGTTAGCAATGGAGACTTGAACTTTTTTGCCTCGAATCACATTTAATACTTTTACACTGAGTTATACCACCCACCCTAAAAAAAATTTCACTGCTCTCCAAGGAGTGAATTCACAGGTTATGAGTGGTTCCTAATTGGTATATATTATATTATACAATAAATCAAGGGGACGAAAATTCAAGCAATAAGTAACAGCTATTTTCGTAATAACCTGCCTAGTGTTATAACGTTAATATCGATGAAAGAATTAATAAATTCAATATTTCTATTTAATTCTTTACCAACACGATTTAGCTTAAAGCACAATTGTCTGTTACTGTACGACTCGTGCAGATTACACGTGTGTGGCTAAATATTATATTTATAATTTAATTATCAACCTTTAAAAATCGTTCTAGTTACATTTTTCAACCATAAGACACCCACCAATATTCTGGTGAATAACGTGATTCAAATATGCTTCTTTTGAGCCTCCACTGCAGTTTTTAATATAAATTGGAATCGGTGTCGGATAATTTTGCCCGTATTACATGATCAGGGCTGTCGTTAGGGCCTGGCCCTCGTGCTTTTTGCTTAAATTTAAGGCCTCACGTATGAGAAAATTAGTAAAATTGGTTTTATTTTCATTTAAATTATATGTTCTATATAATTAGTAAATAATAAAAGTAATATCAAAATAACGAAATAGGTTCAACGAAAATATATTGAAATATCCAATAATAACATTATCGTAATCGTAACATATCAGCCGTGATGATACGAGTAGAGACCACCGACTGATTTTTTTGTGAAAATTTAGACTATAATGACATTATTGAAAAGTTCGCAGAAATAAATATCAGAAAAATTAATTTTTGATGAATAAAATGATTTTTTAGTATTCTTATTTGTCTGTTTAATTTTGTTTTATTAAATTAAAACAAATCCGTATAAATATTTGATTAATGAATTATAGACGAGTAAATAAAAAAAAAACTTGTTATTTGAGTCTACTGTAAAGTATTTTATTTTATTTACCTAGATTATAATATTTCGTAAAAAAAAAACCTTATTTTAAATTGCAATTAGCGAGGTATCTACCAAATTTTTTGAGTGATAAAAATTATTGATATGCTTATAATATATGATTATAGGTAGATATAATAGCTAAAAAGTATTACAAGTATCCTATCCTATATCGCAAACTCTAAAAACGGGCCTTGTACATGGATGCCCATAAAACTGTGCCCAAGTTAGACGGAGTCCACTGTAATACGGCAGACAAAACGTGCAGTATCGATAGAAAAAAAAATAACAATAATAATAATAAGTAGAAAAATATAATCACGGATGAGCGGGCCCCTCGCCGCTCACCACCCCAAACCGACTCCGACGACGGCGGGTCATTATAATATAATAGCATCATCCCTGAAACTTATACGCCCGAACCCTAACCGTGGTATATTAATGTATGGCGACGGTCCGATGATCGATATTATTGGTAGGTATATAATATAATATTCAATTACACCAGATCGGGCACCGCCGCAGAAGCAATCGAAACTCCGTAATCGCATTGGTCCTCGAGGGGGTCGGATTATTGTGATCCCCCCCTCTCATCCACTAATCATGGCGGCTTACGTTCCGTATATTCCCGGAGCTCGGCGACGGGCAGCTGCTCGTTTTTCGTTTAATTTTTGTTTTTCACTTCGAATCGCTCTATTCGGAGGCAGTAATCCGACAGTCCTGCAGCTATAGTACATGTATATATTATGTGCAGGGTGGTACTTACAGCTTTTTCATTTATAAAAGAAACGGTTCGCTATAAAAACTACACGACGTGTATATATACGGTTGTTTTATCGGATTAAAGCCTATACATCCTGCCTCGAGACACGAATCGTCTCCCCCAACCCCCGTCACAAAAAAATAAAAAGTAACCGATTTTGACGTTCAGCGTTTTTCGTTGAACTTGGCGCGGCGGTTCTCGATGGGAGAAAAAAAAGGCGACGTTTATAAAGCCTTCGTTTTTAAAATATATATTTTCATAAATTATTAAGGCGCTGTCTGTTTTAATATAAAAAGTTTCGGCAATCCGCGCCGCAGGTGTATTGTTATCGTATTATTACGTTACGGTCTTGTACATAATATAGTTACACACTAACCGTGTAACTGCAATGTATATATATATATATACACTGTGTATATGGCCTGTAAACGGAGTGATTTGCCTGAAAGCGTGCTCATCCAAGTTTCTTCTTTCACAATGCATATTATGTTAATTAAAGTCTAACTTTTAGAACTTATTTTAAATATACTTAAAGAACACGATATTGTAATACATCGAAATAATTGAGATTTTTTCGTGCTACTGGAGAAGTGTCTTTTGAGGAGATACAGGCTTTGGTTTTTGAAACTAAAACTCCACTTTTTTTCTGCAATTTATTTAGTTGACGGTGACGTACCTAAGTCAAAATTCAAACGAGGAGTTTTTGAGATATTTAACTTTGTACACCAATATAAGGACAATATAGGTACACGCTGTGGTGGTTTTTAATATTTTGTGATTAATATTACTCCGTTCGACTTTTAAAAAAATGGCTCGAGTATATTAAATTAATATTAGATCCAATATTACATAACACCTATATTTTATATTTTTGTGAAACCGTTTTTTAAGGACTTTTATTCGTGTATATAGTATGAACATTTTAATAACACTGAGAGCAATACAAGAAATTTAAGAATTTTCGGATAATATTATGGTATTTTAGTAGGTACCTTAAGTTTTCAAAAAATCAGAATTTGAACGTATTCATTAAATTTAAGACCGAAATGAGTGTGAGCACCATAAACGTGTTTACGGGGTGACCGGACGGGTACTGCGCCCCCTCCCCCAGTGGACTCTGCCAACTGCTTCAAAATAATAATGCCTGGATTAAAAAAAAAAAAGCTATGCGATCGCCGATCAAAACAGATTTTGATTATTTATAATCAGCAATAACTTAACCTATCAGAATACTTAAAAAAAGTTTATAAAAATTCTTATTAAAATTTTTTGTATTATAAGGGAAATTGAAAAAAAAACATTTTATGCGTAGCTATAATTTATAGAAAGTCAAAGCTGTGATTAGTAGTTTATATTTTGTATGGGGTCATTCTGGTATTGGTTTTCCTAACTATAAATCAAAAATCGCCTAGATCAGGGGTTCCCAAACAGTGGAGCGCGACTCCCTTTGGAGGCGCAAGCATTTAACAGGAGAGGCGCGATGAAAAACGTTATATTTTTAGATCAACGATAATTTCGTTAAAATGTTTATCTGATGAAACCCATATCAAAACTATATTAAATACCATTTACAACATCGTATTTATGCGAAGCAGGATTTTTGGCAGTGAGGTATTATGTGTCGGTTCAAACTTAATGTTGAAAAATAAATGCGAGTGACAGTAACAATGTTGCTGCCTAATTTTGAAGCATTAATAAACGGGAAAAGGGCCTATTGTTCACATTAAATTTTTCATTATATATTGACAGTTATTGTTTTTTTTTTTTTTTTTAATGATTTTTGTAATACTAAATAACATCTATAGTTCGATGTTTGTCGTAAAGTGGAAATCTTTAAATATTTAAATGATACGATATTGTAATTCATTTATTCATAGGAGGCGCGATTTATTTTATTTTTAGGGATGCGTGAACAAAAAAAAGTTTGGGGACCGCTAGTCTAGATGATTTATTAACCATCAGTATCGAGCAAGAATTAGCAAGAAGTATAAACTTTGATGATGTTATTGAGTATTTATCAAAGTATTGAAATCATATTATGAGAGAAGAATGGATTTATTAACACTTAATTTTTTATCAACAATTTCTTATTTACTAGATTAAAGATTATGTAAAATGTGTTTTTATTTTAGTTTTAAATGTACTTTTATTGTTTTGACACGCTGATGCGATTATGCCTTACAGTTGTAGTTAAAATATGTTCGGATAATTGTGAGTTCTTTAACACAAAAAAAAAAAATGGATGTCTAAAAAAAAAAATAGGTCACACAATAGTTTAAACATTTGTTATGCCCTCTCGGCCACCAAAGTCTGAACAACCCCTGCAATGAGCACGCTCGATGAATCGCCCTATACGCCTATATATATCAAATTAGTGTGTAATAATTTTTTACCCATTTTTATATCGTGTCGATTCTTACGCGTGTATATATATATATATATGCACAGCGAGGGAAACAAGACGCAGCGTATATATTATTATTACGCGGACATCCATAGCTCCCGTATTTTAATAAACATCGAACGCTGCTGTATTGTACTTTATACAATTTATGTATATTATATATTATTCGATGTGCGCGCAAAACGCTGATATTCCGTTGTGTGTGCGCGCGCGCGCGCTGCACTTGTATTATTACGTGTGCCGCTCCCCGTGCAGATGAGAGAAAATTCGATGAAAATAAAAAAAACCCCGTTTTCGTCGACAACGTCGATATTGTAATTTAAAAAAATAATAATAATAAAATATAACGACGTGATAAAAATTCGCGTTTATTATATATATATCATATCATAGGCATAGTCCTATAACCTGCGCGTTTAGTATTTACTCTTTTCTACGCTGCAGCACATCTCGACCGGCCGGTATACACACACGCGCGCGAGCGTTACCCTCACTTGGCCAAGTGGAAAATGTTAATAAAAAACAGATAAAGCCTGCAGACGAAGAGGTGTGCCTGCAGCTACACCCACACACGCAGACGCACGTATATATGTATTAGCACGTTATTTAAATACGGTGGATTGTATATAATGCGAAATACGACGAACAGATATACATAATATTATGCACCCGTATGTACAGGCTGAATCGCCCCAAACGTGATGTTCGTCCCAATTCGTATCGCTCTAATAATTAAAGACCGGATTTATATGAATTTTTTTTTTTTTTTTTAATTACACGCAGCAGTAAATGAGTTTTCATCATGATCATACTTCAATAAATAAAATTCCAACTTTTATTTTGCATGTTTTTGGTGCGAGTGCATATTTTTCCTGAAAAACGCATATTTTGAATCCTACATATAACAAAGCAGGTGAGGTTTTTAAAACCTTAAATAATAATTCAGTTTTTCGTCTGTGTCGTATTAAAACAAATGTACTAGAAAAAAAGTTTCAAATTGATCAGCGCGTCGAGTCATTTTCACACGAAAAATCTAAACAAACATTCGTTAATCAACAGTTGAGTTCAAATGAAAATCAATCAAACATTTTTCCAAGAACTTTGTTACAGTTTTGGAACACATTATTATCGTAACTTATTGTTTTTCCAATAACATTTAAATTCTATATATATTTTTTTTTTTTTATCACAGTCATATAATATATATATTGTATATAATATTGTAATTTATTGATATATAATAATTTTTTCATTATTTTATAACTTTTTAAGTGCATATTTTACAATTTAAAATACTTATAAAACCGGTCTTTACTAATAACGAATTTATTCAAATTTTGATTTTTGGAATATTTAAATCCGGTACACAATGATCATATTTTCTTAAATGTTTTTGTACCTACTACTTATGGAGTGTCCTCTCTGGTGATACAGACTTCTATTTTTTAATGAGAACCTCTCTTCTCCCCTCTCTCCAGTATACAACGTCTATTTTACTGTAAATTATTTAGTTGATAATTGTTTTGAAAACGTCGATGTACCTAATTTAAAATTCTAACGAGTAGTTTCCCAGTCGACGCTTATTAAAATGTTTATTCAAGATATAGAAAAAAACAAATATATAAAATAGTTGTAATATCGGATCTAGTATTTAGAATATTTACTAGGTTTATTTATATAAATATTGTCATATAGATGACGGATCAATATTAATCACTATATAAAATATTGAGATCACTATAGCCACGCATAATATTTTCCAAAGTAATTATCGTCACGAACCCATTATCCCGGTCTATACAAAATTAAATAATTCAAAATTACGTGCTCGTTAGAATTTTGATTTTTAAAACGTCAGCATTTTTAAATAAAAAATATCCGCTAAATAATTCACAGTAAAATATGGCGGTTATCGTTTGGAAACACAAGTCTGTATCTCTTCGAAAAACACTCCTCGAGCAGTACAAAAAATCTCGAGAATTTGAAAAAACGGCCTTTAATATAATATTTAAAAATTACGAAAAAAACAGATTTTCAATAACTATACATCGTTAGAGGGGAAGGGGAACGACAGTGCTCGGCGAATCACTCCGTGTATATTATTGTTATATATCGAATGGAATTCTCGTAAACTAATATCAAAATCGTCAATGTAAACATTAAAATATAATATAAACGTCCGATGTAATAAAATATATATCGAGAGGGAAGAAATATTTCATATTTGGCGTAATAAGAAAAATATATCGGCCGACGAAAGATATGTAATACCTTCAACGTTTCACTGTGCAAACAATTCTTTTGTAAAATATCGTCTGTTTACTCGCATATGGTTACTTATACATTCTGAAATCTGAATCGGGCCGAACCATATATATAATAGTATAATATTACATCGACAAACTACAGAAAGACACGCACGGGCACACTTTCTTCGTATTATATTTTATATTATATTATTATTGTAAGTCGTGAGTGCATATATGGTCACACGGATAAGGAAATAAAACGTCGAGTCCAGCTACGTGTATGATACCTGCCTACAATACAAACTTTACGAGTATAAAAGCACTTTTAAGGTTTACGCACGTTCTCTACGTACCTATATCGTAAGTAATCTTATCGTGACATTTATATTTTTTTCGTTTCTTTTTTTCCGCCAACAGTCCGCGAAAAAATATCGAATTTCATACAAAAGCCTGCGACAACCCATTATATATACTTTAGAACGATTGTAACCTCGATCCGAAGAAAAAAAATGTCAACAAGGACTACATAATAAACTCGGCCTGGTTTTTTTCAAGTAAAAATTATTTGACTCGGCCCCGGTAAAAATAATAATATGCCCAGATTTTCTCATAATATCTAATTATTCTATGATATTTATGAGAACCTTTTAGCATTACCCAGAATATAAATACTACAAGACGAGGGAGGAGACAAGTCCATTATGCGCCGAAAATTATTTTGTTTTATTTTTATATTTTTTAAAAAATATGAAAACTCGTTATGGCAAAATTGCCTAAATGTTATAAATTTAAAACAGTAAGTGTAAAATTAATTTTTTCATGATTTTTATTCATTTTAACTGATATTTCTTCATTTTCTTTAATCATAATTCCTAACAATTATTTTTTTTTTTAGTTTTGGAATTTTGAAATTTAAATGGTTCATGATAGACTGTTTATTTAACATATTATGTTTCGGTTCGTATTTATCGTTGATTTAGTTATAACAGAATAAATATTATATTTATCGGTATATATTTATTGGTGACAATTATCGGGTCGGGTTTACAATAAAAAAAGTAATCGTGGGCCCAGTTTATATTTGCCCATATTTTAATTGATATTTATCAAAAACTGCATAGTAATTACACCTACATATACGTACACACTGGCCGGTGATATAAAAACAAGTAATTAGCTCATCTGAAGCCTGCTGTAAGTAAGCTATAAACGGTCACATAAATGAGGTGTAGCAACGTGGTCGGGGAAACCTTGTTACCATATTACTTATCCAGGAAAGGTTTTCTTTCCTTATGGATAAGTTTTCCATAGCTGGGGGTTAGACCACTTGTGTATGAAGTCTTTATCAATAAAAGACACGTTTGGTTTTGTACATCTAGAATAATTATTATATATTAAAAAGTACTTTACTGTTCCAGCAGAAGATGGCTGTTAATATGTGTAGGTATCGGTGAGTTCGGCCGTGTTGGTCGTGTTTGTCGAATTGACTACATTATAAATAGTGTGTGTTGGCGATAGGCCTTACAATTATGTGTATGTGGCAAGTCAGCAGTTGATTGTACATAATGTAGAATTTAAATATAAGACGCATAGGTGTCATGTGACATACTTATAATATTGTTACATTACCCCTTCATTTAAAAAAAAAAGTTACAAAAGAAATTTTAAGCATAAACAATATTTTTCTCCCATATCCGTATTAATTGAATATTGTGAAGATTGAAGTTTTTTTTTTCGTGATTATGATTTCTTTTTTTTGACTACTGTATGTTTTTTCATGGATTGGTAAGTTAAAAAGTTTGTGAACTTACATTTTTATATTACATTTTAAAACATAATTTTCATTTTTCACACTCTACATACAGAGTGTCTCATAAAGATCTGACATATGGAATAACTTTTGTTGTATTCAATATTCAATTTTATATTTTAATTTATAAACGCTTGCGCTACATGTATAATATAAAAAAAATGTTTTATTTTTTAATAGTGAAAATAAAAAATTTTAAATTCGATAAAATATGTAGAATAACTGATTTGTAAATATGATTTTTAGAAAAAAATTGATGATAAAAATATCTCTTAAAGTACAATTGTTTATTTTCTACAAACTTTTGAAGTTTTCGGAAATTTGAATTATTTTCTCCTTTATCCTAATAAAATAAACCACTATAATCAGTTATTACCGATAATTAGTTATAATGACTATTATCGATTTATTTTTCTAAGAATTTCTGAAAAATTGACCAGCCCAAAAATTCTACTATCTCCGATCATACATCATTGGTTCTGCATTAGTGCTCATCAAGTCGATTCCAATGAGAGATACGAACTATGAAATTACAATAGAATGTCTGAAACAATAGTATAGCAATCGCACGTTCGGTCCTCTTGGAATCTCCATACATGCAACAGCCGACGCTACATGCATTATATGCCCATGTTAACGCCCAAGTTGAAGAAAACTAGTGTTGACTTGGAGAAAGAAGGTATTGAGTGACACTTTAACCTGCTCTCTGCTCCGCATTTTGGTGGTATATGGGAGAGTGTCGTGAAGAGTATGAAACACCACCTGAAAAATGATATCCGATCACAAACTTACGAACACAGATATGCGAACTGTGCCAAATCAAAGCTTGTCTTAATTCAAGACCGATGACTCCACTAAATAGTGACTTTTCCGACTTGGCTATTTTAACTCTATCTCACTTCTTCGTTGGAGGAGCTATATGTTACCGGATGAGCCGAAAATATCTAAGGAAAATCCCAAGGGCCAATGAAGATGGCAACTTGTGCAATAATTGATGCAAACCTTTTGGAAGCGTTAGTCGAAAGAATATTTGCCACAGACTCAAATTCGAGGCAAATGGATAAGTAAGAGCACGCAACTAATAAAGGGCGATGCTGTAATTATAAAGGATGACTGTATGCCTCCGGCCGGGTAGAAGTCTAGTCATGGAATTACATCCTGGTTCTGATTGTGTAGCACAGGTTGCCACACTAAGGACAGCAAACGGGACGCATATGCACCGTCCAGTCATCAAACTATATAGACGACCAACTAATAAGGACAATATATCAGTTGAAACCCAAGACTTTTAACGGGGGGAGAATATTGCCGCCGCAACATAAAAAAAAAAAATAATATATAACTATATATATATTTACGGTCACGGGAGGAACAGCTAGTCACACACACACACACACAAACATACCTGTGAATTATTGTTATTTCTGTTCATAATATTATCTGTCTTGTGTGTTATATAATAATATGCTGATTATAACTATAATATATTGTATAACGTCATCGCACGCCGCCGAGCTGACTCCGCTAGTATTATTTAACACGGCCGCCGTCGTGATTTCTGTCTTTTACCGTACGTTGTTGTGTGAAGACCGGTGCGGCATGTGCTAATTTATTATTATTATTATAATATTATATTCTTTTTGCTAAAATTGTAAAAGTGTTATTGCTATACATTTTGTAGTGTCATTAGCTTATATTTTTTACCTGTGAGAGCCATTAGGTCCATTTACTATATCATTACTGTTTGAGTGTGTGTTAATTGCCGCTATATCAGTGTTATACTCTTGATTGGTGTGTGTGCAAACCGCATCATTTATTATCATTTCCATTTGTGTGTGCAAATTGTCACTGCGAGAATCACATACTGTTATTTATTTATTTTATATTATTTATTATAATTGTATAGCACATGACCACCCAGTCTGGCCAGTCTGCGCTCCACCAACTGTGAGTTTTTTTTTCTTCGTTGTTTTTATATTTATTACATATCTGAGTTTTTAGACAAAAGGGCCGTATATTTTATTATTTTATTTGTTGTGCCAGAAGGGCCGCATATTATTTTTATTATTATATATTTTATACCTTTGTGTTGCTATTAATTTATTATATATTTGTACTATTATTATTAATATCGTGTATTATACAACAAATCACCTACCAGAAACCATGTTATCATTATTTAGTATTAGTTTAATTGTATACATACCCACACACAAATACACATAATTACACAACAAGCATTACATAGTCGACAGTAATTTTCCGGCGATCCCAACTAATACTGTTTGAGTTATTATACCACTACACACCCAGATAGTCTTCCATATTTTTAAGACCTAGGTGTTAGTGGGTAAAGTAAATAAGTTAGTGTCATTATACATTTATAAAAAAAAAAATTATTTTTTTTTTTAATAAAATGCACGGTTTTCGAATTTCAATGGCCACAAAACCGTATTTTTGTTTTACAAATAAAGATAAAAAAATATTAATATATAAACTACATTACTAACGCAGAAATATACAAACCAAACAGAATCTACCTGTATTGATAACATTGTACACATAATTGTCCAAAGCTTCTGCGCCTCCACCAAATATACTTTGACGTTGATCATCCGAGTGCCGTCACTAAATATGCAACGTGGTCGGGAAAACCTTGTTACTATATTACTTATCCAGGAAAGGTTTTTTATTCCTTATGGATAAGTTTTCCATAGCTGGGGGTTAGAACACTTGTGCATGAAGTCTTTATCAATAAAAGACACGTTTGGTTTGTACATCTGGAATAATTATTATATATTAAAAAGTACTTTACTGTTCCAGCAGAAGATGGCTGTTAATATGTGTAGGTATCGGTGAGTTCGGCCGTGTTGGTCGTGTTTGTCGAACTGACTACATTATAAATAGTGTGTGTTGGCGATAAGCCTTACAATTATGTGTGTGTGACAGGTCAACAGTTGATCGTCCATAATTTAGATTCTATATATAATATACACAGAGGTCATGTAGCATACTTATAATATTATTATAGAGGTTTAACCTTTAGTCATAGTCATCATTTAAGGGAAAATCGCGAGTTGGGTCCCTAAAAGTTTAATCGTTTCAATTAAATACGAGTTGGGTTCATGGTAATATTTTGTCTTAATGTTATTGATGACAACGAAAATACTTTACTCGAAATTCTGAGTGAAATTTCGGAACTCAGCAACATAGTTGAATAAAAAAACAGTCGAAAAAGAAATTTTTTAAGATAGAAGATGAATTGTTTTACAAGTGGAGAATTGACCCGGTTAAATCTAATAAAATATGTGTCTTTTAAATTTTTTTCTTAATTAAAAAGAAAAATTGACTGTGGACAAAAAAATAATAATTTTAGCTATATATATATCAATGTAAATTACATAAAAAAAAAATATAATAATAATTTTATACATATTAGTTAAAAGCAAAAATGTAATAACAATTTAAAATTTTAATAATTTTATACATATTAGAGTAAAGTAATAAAAAAAAAAACAGAATTTTTAGGAGAACTTTTAGCCAACCACCATGCAGTGTCTCTTGGATAACACTAATAGACGACAGCAGTAACCTAGCTCTAGTTTTCTCAAAATCAATATCCCGGAACCCAACTTGTGTACTCAAAAAAAATACGTCGGGACCCAATTCGTGTCATTTTTTAAATTTGGGACCCAACTCGAGATTATCCCTTTTAAGTTACACACTATAATATAGTCTAATAAATTGTGTTTTTCAATTTTTCAATTGTCTATTTATAATTATAGTTTACGTTGTAATATATTATAATATTATATTAATATTGATTATTAACGACGTGCTTCTTTGTTCGTCGAAACAACGCAATTAAATTTTGTTCAGTTGTATAGTATGCGACTGTGACTTTAAACAAAAGTCTCGAGACAATAACTGTACTATTTATACTATGGGTACTCAACCACTCAGTCCGTCTTGGCGCCTAGTCTTTATTTCGAGGCATTTTAGGCGTACGGTAAATTTTTTAATAAATTTTTAACTGTCTTACCCGTGTTTCTATTGCGAAAACGATACCGCAGGTTTTTTTTTTAACAAAACGAGTAGCCCGCCGCCTATAAAAATGTTGAAAATCCCTGATTATTAATAAATGAAGTCGAGCCAGAGCCATATTTAAGAACTTGTCACCCTGGGGCAATAAAAAATAAAACGCCTCATTATACCAAATAAATGAATTAAATATTGAAAATTAAAAAAATTAGCTGCCAGGGACAAACAGCGCCCTATTACCACCTCCCACCCCTAAATACGGCTCCGAGTCGAACGTTGTGCATATTAGTATTGTTTTGATAAATATACTCTATCAGAAGCACCGCTGCGGTAAATCACGTGACGCGCAATTTTGAAAATCGTCAGCATCCATCATATTCATAAATCATAATAATAACTTACAATATTATACACACCGTAATAATATATGATATAATTTATGATGGTATTATAAATGATAATTATTATTTATTATTATTACCCAATGATTAATGCCTAATGGTTCTTAGTCGTTAAAGTTTTTGCAAAGTGTATAAGACCGTCAGTTAATGGGCAAAATAATAGTGTAAGTACCTATTACAAAGTACATCAATTACTGTTTTACGTACTGTCATAAAATGTTTAAATTATCTATATAAAACCGAACAAAAATCAAAAAGATTTACGCTATCAAAACATATTACACCGGGTAATCGATTTATCGTAATGCATTCATTATTTCAAAAATTAAAAACGATTTTCAAAATATAAGTTTTACATCATTTTAACCAATTAAAAACTACATATTTTTAAACAAAATGATATAATTTATTATTTTTACTTTATTTACTATTTTTTTTTTTAATTACAACACTCATTTTTGATTTTGATTCCAAAGCAGAATATTTTTTGGAGTACATTAATGTTCAAAAGGTCAGCAAATAGATACCACTCTGCTGCACAGTATGTGTCAGTGGATCACTTTTATGGATGTGTTAAATTTGAATTCAATGATATAAATCATTGTTACGAAAAACGATTCTGAGCGAAGACGGTCTGACAGCCTACACATCTAGATATATTTTATGATATTATTACTATTAAAATAACTCATTTCATTACTTTTAATAATACAATTGGTTGAATTAATTTTGCAGAAAATAATGCATTAGAAAATTTAATTGAGTGTATAAAATATAATAATATACTTTAAAAGTTTCAAGCACCTACAAAAAATATTTTTAAATTACAACGAGATAACTAACATTGTTATTTTTCATTTAAACATCTAATTTCGTCCAAATTTGAACTTAAAATGTCTATAAAAATTATTTTTTTATTAAATATTTTTGATTTTTGGTTACACTATAAACTACTTACGAAAAACCTTGTTTTAAATATTCAATCCTTAGTTATAAAATCTGAGCATTTTATACATTTTTAACTACAAAACAATTTACAAATGTTCCATGATGAATTTCAGTCAAAATCTAAAGTTTAAATGCTTATAAAAAAAACTCTGCCTATGTATTTTTATTATTTTTGATCTACTATTTTGATAACTTATGAGAAATCTTGTATTAAATTTTCAAGAAATGTGGCCTAACAAAATTTTTTTTATCGAAATAGAAAAAAATGTTGAAAAACAAAAATTTTATAAAACTTCAATTAGATCAAAAATTATCAAAATACTTTTAAATTTTTTCGGTATATAGAAAATGATAATTTCGATATTTTGTGAAATGTTCAAATGTCTTTAATTATTCCTTATTGAATCACATCAAAATAAGAAAATCATTCCCGGAGAAAACGGATGAATATCCAATATCTAATTTCAAACGCTCATAAAAAATTAATTTGGCTTTCCAATCATTTTTTTTTTTTTTTATGTAGAAAAACTTATAGAGATACTTTTGTTGACTTCTCAAATCTTAGATTCGAATAAAAAAAATTTTATGAATTTCCTAATCAAAAAAACCATCAAAATTTCGTGATTTTTACGTATTTTTTCAAAATTTTAATTTAGATACTTATAAAAAACTATTAGAGACTTACACTCAACTTTTTTTTTATTTTCATTTACAAAAAGTTATGAAGAATATTGTTTTATATTTTCGAGTTTTTTAACAGACTAAAAAAATTTTATCGGCAACAATAAAAAAAAAAAAATGAAAAAAACCCGAATATTTATTATGAATTTAAATAACTCAAAAAAAGTTAAAATATTTTGAAAATTTTATGGTGTATAGAAAATGTTTATATTAAAATTGGCTGAAAATTTCATGTAATTACAGTCATTATATATTTTGTAACACTAAAAACAAAAATAAATTATGTCAAAAATTTGCTTTGTGAAAAAATTCTTGTTTTTCCTTAATTTTTTTTTTTTTTTTTTGGTTTTCCCAGTGCGCTTAAAAACTTTTGGGAATTTTTTACTTTTTATCTCCCAAATTACCAACTAGATTCACTTTCCTATCAAAAAAGATGCTGATGAAGAAACTGGAGTCTCCCTCAAAACCAAAAAAATAAAGGATAACTAACGATATTTAAATTTAAATTTTTATTATATTATCTGGAATGTAGAAAATGTGTTATTAAAAAAAAACGTTCAAAAGAAATTGCAATACTTATTGGACCAATACCTATAAAATGTCAAAACTAAAAAAATTGTCGGACCCCCCCCCCCTCAACTTTCTTGGTTTTTAGGTATTTAATTATATATAATTATTTTGTCTGAGATGTGAACAATAATTATTTCTTTAAATAAGAGAATAATAAGAAATTTTCAGTCAGTTTTTTTCCGTTGAAAATTTGACACAGATGATGGTGCGTTATTTAGTGTTTACAACAGTAGATTTTTAGACAATTGAGAAAAATACAATTAAATACTATAACGTACCTATTATATAATATTATAATGCAACAACTGTAATAAGACTCTTTTTTATTTTATTTTTTTTTTTTTAATAACCACATGGAATGATCATCGATTGTTATTCATCATTCTTATTCATCATTTTTCAGAAACACATATATTTATTACTCACCTACATTACTACGGTTAGATGCATTCATTTTCACTAGTTACGAATTATAATTATAATAAAATTAGGGTTTTTATTATTATAGTATATTTAGCCTAAATAACTTTACTGAAATATATTAATTATTAATTATTATGATATCATCACTTAGTTATAATAATTTGTAAAAAGTTTTCGGGATTTATTTTTATTTTAAAAAAGTAAATTATTTGTTTTAATTAATAATTGGTTAAATAACATGATATATAGGTGCCATTGCCTCTATATTATATAACATACAACTAACAATAACTATATACTCTAGTGCAATAATTAATTCAACCAAAAACTTTGTCGTTAATTTCTAAGACTTTCTATTACGTCATAAAGTATAAGTTATACAGATATTTAAATTTAACATAATAATTAGATTTATCTAAAAACAAATAGAACACTTTTAGAATTATCGTCTACTTTTTTTCATCGTGTATTAATGTACTGTAATATTTTCGTTGGTAGATACCTGGGTATAATAGGTAACGAAACCGTTTTTCCGTAACAGTTGTTGTTTAATATTTATTATTTATTTTCCGTTAAATTAAGTGTATTATTCACCAATTATGTAGGTAGACAATTTGAGATATAGAGGTCCGACCATTTATAAACGACCGCACTAAATCTAACTCGGGCAAGTATTTCACGCACTTACCTAAGTAGTTTCACGGGTGCATCAGAACGAGTAATGGTTGTAGACAACGAAATGTTGTTCTCTGAAAGCAATTTTGAGGGTAGTTAAATTATCTTAAAAGTTTCGTATGGGATTAATCGATTAAAAAGTAAAAGCATAATATATGAGGCTTTAGAAAGTCGATATCCGTTAATTATTGTCATCAGCGGCGGCGGCGGCGGCGAAAACCGAGAACACAGTTGTATTGGTTCGATATATTTTATCGGTCTAGGAACTTATTTATATTATCCAGGGACTGAGGAATTTTAATGAGAAGTTAATCGTGTTCCGTGTAAATTTTAACTACAAACTATACCCAACTGTGTCAAAGGTTTGTCGAAAACCTAAATTTATTTTTATACGTTAGCCCCGCATTAAAAAAAAAAAAACAGCTTATAATTAAAGCTTAAACTTTGTAGTGTATCCAGTGGGGGGAGGGGGGGCAAGATAGACATTTACACTGTCTAACTGTAAACTTAGTCCAGTTGTTGGGCCGGTTGTTGGTGAAATAACATAATTATAATTTTTATAACTTTGAGAAAATATAATATTGTGTCACTTTTGACAAGATAATATTATTGACATTTTTTAGTTTTTTACCTCAAATATAATATAGACACGAATACTATAATCTAAAAATTTTAAAACAACCACTCTTAAATTTATCCATGATTTTCAAAAAAAAATTCTATAACAGAAGGTGTACCTATTTAAAAATTGTTCAATTTTTCAATAAGGTTTAGCAGTCGTGTTTCATGTTGTAATTTATAAAGTTCGACCCATCTAGAAAAATATATACTAGTGACTATAATTATTTAGCTACTCTGCGTCTTTTTTTGTTACCCATTAAATAAGACTATTTCGTCTAATACGCGTATAAAATTATATAAGATGGGAATTATATTGAGACAAAAATGTAAGTGAAAGTCAGCTTGAGAACGATGCGTTCTGTTTTTTTTTTCAGTTAATGTGTGGGCTGGTCAAAAATATTTGTTACCTCCTACTTAATGTACCTACGCAAGCTCAAAATCATATTAAGTATAAATAGGACTTGCGATATTTCAAATTTTCATACTGGTATCCGGCATTTGTTTACTATCGGTATCTACGGTATTACCAGTTGTGCGATATTTTTGATAATTACCGAAAATATCGTACTTCGGTAATTACTGGATCTCGGTGAATTTATAAGTGTATCCAAGTTTTTGATCTTAGAAAATTTAACTTTAACGTCTATTTTAAATAAATCATGCTTGAAATTATTCATTATTGTTTAAAATTCTCACAATAATTTTTAATGCTGCGAAAGAGAGAGGGGAATTTCTATAAAAATAATAAAGGTCTTAGTAGAACCGTTCTACAATCAGATCTAGTATTCTAGATTAGAGATTCTTGAACATTTTACGGTAAAGTTGTAAATAAGCTTATAAACTACAAAGTAGTACTATGGATTATTTTATGTATAATATTACGTTATATTATTATATTATATATTAAATGTATTATGTCATTATGATTATACAAAAATAATAAAATGTACCTAGTTATATGGTATCTTCGATAACGACGGTAAGTATTGAATCACGGTATACCGGTATTCTGAAATACCGAAAATATCGGTATACCAAAAATACCGCCAACCCTAGGTATAAATATGAATATTATATACGTTATATTATTATTATAATGTAGAAAAACAAAACTTACGAAAGCATGCGCGTATACGACCTTCAGATGACAGGCACATTGGTAATGACCTACCTATTAATTATTACTTGATATTTACATACCTAATTATTACGTTATTTTATATCAATACCCCTACACATAGAAAGAACCTAGAATCTAAAAAAATATCCATCCAGTTGGTAAATCGATATATGTTTTTTCGTTATCTCGAAATTGCAAATCAAATACTGTTTAAATAAAAAAAAAAAATAGAATATAATAAAAATATTAAATAAACATGACTTGATGATGACGTTGCACTATGCACCTACTTACTATAAAAGTGGCATACAAGCTTAATTTATTTTACACTTGACGAGCACTATCTAAATTTGAATTTCCATTATATAAGTTAGCATGTGGCATCACCAAAAGGCTGCTTCAGTAGTGCTCTGCTATAAGACTTATCGGTAGGGCTGAGAATGTAATGGCCTGAAAAAACCCCAAAACAATGTCTTAAAAAAAATGCTTTTACGCCCTAAAAATTTAAAGTAATGCACCTACAAAATGCCTTAATTTTTTTTTTCATTTTAAACAAACATTGAATAAACGTTTTTTTTTTTTTTTTTTAATTAAATTTAATAAAAATTTTTGCAGTATTGCATAGTTTTAAATCTTCTACGTGGATTTTTAATCTGAAAAAAGAATTATTCTCATTTAATTTTCCGTCGTCACTGGTAATCACAATTATATATTATTATCAAAATATTTATATTTCTTTTTATTGTGAATTTAAAACATTAAAAAATCATAAAAAATGCACTTAAAATCTCGAAAAAGCAGTAAACAATACACTTTAGATCCCGAAATATGCACTTAAAAACCTTACAAATATAGATATAGATATTCGTTTCGTATTTGACTCATCGTAGTTACATGTATGATAAAAAAAATGAATAAAAACGTATTAATTGTTTTAGTATGCTTAATAAGTATTAAGTATGACGTGCAACAAATTGTGACTCGCTCACAATATAATAGCGATTTTTTTTTTAATGTATGATAAATCAAATAGGTATATTAAAAAAAAAAACTATTGTACATTTATTTTATCAAATACCATCTTAAATGTCCTATCTTACATCTTCAGAACTGCTTACAAGTCGATGCCAAGCTCCTATAAAATTCTAGATGGCATTATTTCTGGACTGAAACGCATTCAAATCTCAAGAAATTGGGTATAAAATGCACTATACGTACTTATGAATCATAATTTAAAAAATATAAAACTCTATCAAGTGTAAAATATTTTAAATTAAATATATTATTAATTAAAGTACGTCGATGTGCGTACAAATCATGTAAAATGTATAAGACGAAAATTAAACAATAATTTATAAAATTACTCTAATTGACGGAAATTGTTAAAGATATATGTATCCAAAAAAAAAAAAAAAAAGAATTCCTAAGAAAGCCCAGAACACGTAAAAATCAAAATTGTCAAAAAATGCAAAATTAAAGTTTCACGATTGAATTCATTGCGGTACCCAATTCAAAATATGTGTTTATGAAGCTATATCCGTTTTACAGTAAGCTAAAAATAACGCTTTTTTACTGCAAATTCTCAGCTCGCTAATGATTATTGCGTGTCGATAAGAGAATTCAAAAACGCAGATAGTGTTGTAATATGCATATGCGATAATTCATGAATAACAAAGCCACATGAACTAGGTTATGAAAACATGCTTGTCGTACGAAATTTAGTATTAAGCCTCAGTCAGTAATTTTCAGTAGATGTAGCAACATAGAACTAGGTTGAACCGTAATACATATATAATATATATATGTATATGAGATGAGAATGTATAAGGAAAGAGGCTTTTCAAATAATTGTAATAAATAGAGTTCTATGTCGATTGTGTTTATTTATAAGTGTACGTCGGAAGCGATCTGCGTATACGACAAAGTGGCGCCCAACTAGTGGCCCGTTAGATTACGATTATGTGTGTGTGTGTGTGTGTGTGTACGGTAATTTTGAAATTGAAGATCGGAGAGTGAGTGCCTATGTCATGCGTGTCGTGGCGCCTCAACCTTAACACGGTATTTTGTGTGTGTTTATTTGGCACAATTTTCGATTTTTTTTTTTTTTTTTTTTATTATTGTACAATAGTGAAGTGCGATTCTCGTGAGTACGATTTTGTTGTTTTCGCATGTGAGCGTTAAGATGACATTTTGACGTGTACGTGTATGCCGCATGCGTGTGGACACGGGTACGTGACATTTTGAATTTACGCGTGCGTATGTGTCATGTATTGTACACGATATTTTGGATTTAGGTACATGTATACGATATTTTGACTTTGCGTGTATGTCGTGTAGGTGCAAGATGTTATTTTTGGTTTAACATTTACACGTGGTGCGTACGAGAATACGATATTTTGACTTGACGAGTGTGTGTGTGTGCAATCCATATTTGGGATTGATATGGGCATGCATACAAGGTTCCAATTTCTGAATGTAAACACGTTATGGTTTTGAGTTTGTGTGTGATGTGTGATGTGCGAACACTATATTTGGAGTAAACGTATTCTTTGACGACTTTAAAGTATTATTACGTATTTTGAGAACCGGTACGATGCAGTTTACAACTTATAATAAAATTTTACTCGTGTGTAGCCTAACATAAAGGTTTGTATTTAACATTTATTGTCTTGTTTTTATTATTGATTGTTTTCTAATTTATTTAATCTTTAATTTTAACAAGATTTTGTTTAAATGTTTGAGTATTTATTCGTTTTTTTATAATATAAAGAAAACAGTAAAAATTATATCGTTTTGGATTTTAAATTTTATTAGAAGTTTATACAACTATTGTTCTATTGGCCAGTTTAATATATTTCATTATAAATTTACACGTCCATTCAATCTGTCTCTAATCTCTTTCGCTAATAATATAATAAAATAAAAAAATTGTCATCATTTTTTTTTTTTATAACAAGTACCTTAGATAATGAACATTTATTTCCAAATTATATGAATAACTTGCATTAGCAATTCAAACAATTAAGTATGAATACCCAGCCATGCAATATCTACGTAAATTAATACTTAATAAAAAATAACAAACATTTATATCTTTCAACAAAAAAGCCGTAATGGTTTAAATTTTTTTGATTTTTCATATGAACGATATACTTATACCTAAATTAATAAATAATATTATTTTACATTCTAAATATAACTATAAAATCAGCATTTAAAAAAAGGTGTAGTACCAATAGGTTATACTTTAAAATTATTAAAAAACATTTTTGATTCTTAGACTATGAAGTCGTGAATTAAATTTAATGAAATTATAATAATTAATAATATTTTTAACCGTATTAAATCATTGCAATTAATTTTCATTAAAGTTACTAAAACCATAAATGCAGATCATCAAATTTATGTTATGATACTCTTCGTCTCCATACGGGATTATATTAATATAATTTACACATATTCTTTGTAAGCCACACTTTTATCAATTCTTAACCTTAAAAAACTAGAAGAACGGCGTTTGAATTTGGATATATACTTTTCTTATAAGCTCTTTGCTGGAAATATTGACTATCCTAAATTTTTTAAATATTTTTCCTTCCATACACCTGCTCGTAATACTAGATCTAGTAATGCATTTTAACATAACACAGAAGTAACTAATTATGCATACAATACCCCCAAAATAGAATTATGAAAGCCATTAACGATCTAAAAATCGATTTATTCATTTCAACAAACTTTAACTCATTTAAAAAATATTATAATTTTATACTAATAAATTCATAGCTATAATTATCTACTTTATTTTATTTGTTAAACATTATATTTATTTGTTTTTCACAAACGATCGTTACAACTTATTTATGTAATTGAGCCTGGTTCATTTAATAATAAAAATTAAATAAATAAATATTCTGTCTGGAAAAAAAATTACAATTACCTGGAATAGTTAACACTAAATTTAGAATTGTAAATTTCAACGGAACAATCTTATATCAATTTTTTACAAATATTTCTCGAAAAATGTTCAATTTTATTTTAAACAAATAAAAAAAATATGTGACATGTAATATGTTTATATCTATATTGAAAATATAACAAATTTTTCATCTTAAATTCAATATTTTATTAACAATGTTTTTTTTTTGTCTAAGCGATCCATTAGCTTTTTATAAATGTATAAGTTATATTTAGTTCATAAAAATAAAAACTGTATCTTTTCTTAACCTTATAAATTATGATAATATGATTTAATGATTGTGACGAAATATTAGATCAAACAATAAATAAAGTAAATAGTATTATGAACAATAATATTATTCTAATATTTTACTCACACCTCATTGTCCATCATCGATATACAAAAATGTTCTACTTTTCATGGGCCACATACAAAGCACATATATCCATACGTTCCGATGGAAACAATATTTTTAGATTAGGATTATTAAATTAACAGTCCAAAAAATATAGATATATGATATAATATAATATACTATATAAGAAGTTGGAAGATTAGTCATTCTGTCTATTTCAGTCTCCAGCTCAACAACCACTTCGTTGAGAAAAGAACAATGAACTAATGAACTAAATAACTAATGAACATCAATACATCATGTTGAATGATCACGCAAGAACATTAACAATTTTTTTTTCTGTAACTCATATCATTTAAATTTATATTGCATACTAATTACTGGAATAATAGTTTTAAAATATGAGAACATATTTTATGTAATATTGGGGTGTGTTGTAATATGCAAATTCGATAATTCAAAAATACCAAAGCTATATAAACTAGATTAAGAAAACATGTTTATTGTACAAAATTTAGTATTAAGGAAGGGCTATATGACATGAGCACCAAAGTTGCAAAAATTACATATAATTTTTGCCAAAATTAATATTTTATACATTTTATATAAGTAGCTATTTAAAAATATTTAAAATTGTCAATAGTCGTTAAAATATAATATACATAAAAATGAATGAAAATACAAATAATTTTAGTAAATTGGTTAATTTTTTAATCCAACTTCATTCGCATATTCTACACGACTTATTTTAACATTATGGTATTTCTTTCATTATACAATCATTTCCTCATGAGACATTCTTCATATTTGTTAGTAGGAGAGTTCATAAATAAGTATATTTTGCTTTGTAATTTTAATAATACATCGATTACTAAATAAATTCAATATCTGTTATTTAATATCTATTAACTGTAGGTTACAGGTACCTAGAATTTTAGCGCTCTCGTACGATACGACTTTTTTTTCTTATCTGATTTTGGCGCATATGCTATTCGTTTTACAGTAAGTTAAAAACTATTCGTTTTTACTGCAAATTCTCAGCCTTCTATAATTATTATTGTATATTTAAATGCGTGTCGATGATAAAATTCAAAAACGTAGGTAGGTTGGAGATACCAATGTTGTTACAATGTTCACCTAATAGAAATTAATGTGTCGTTCGATCTACCCCCTCCCCCCTCCCCACTAACAAGCGCAAAAAATTCTGATTGCTCAGCTAACACTCGCCATGGTCGCTATATATCTACCCACACATATTATTATTATAATTTATAACATATTGATATATATACCAACAGCTATTACGTCAAATCCGTCGAACATTATATTTTGACGACCCACGACAGCCGCTGCATAATACAATTTGCATACGACCCGCATCCGAGCACGTGAATGGGTTTTGTGGGTGTTCATGGGAGGGAGGGGGGGTGACACGCCGCCGCCGGGACGAGACCGTTAGCTGCGAGTTTATAAATAAAAAAATCATTTCGCGGCGGCCGATAAAAATATCACAATAACGTCGGAGAACCTGCAGGAGTAAGACGAGCGGCACTTACTGTTCGTAATCAAATTGAACCTGGTTTATGGTTCAATAGTGGTTTAACAATAGTTTATTATTTTTGGTATTCATAGACGATAGACTGCGAATTAACATTATGAATTTACGTCAATTGATTGTATGAAATTGGTCGTGGTATATTTTCGTCGCGAGACATGAATATAGTTACTAGTTCAAGAACGTTTTGTAGGTACAAATGGACAATAATCATTATTATATAATATTATATGTACCTACACGTATTGCAATAATAAATATTTTAAATACTATCGAATATCATTGATTTTGAATCTAAATATGTTTCCTCTATAGTCGATTACACTGTATGCACGCATTTCAGTCGACTGCGATAGACGGTGTAGTCTAGTGCTAATTATAAGAAAACTGATTTCAATACTCAATATGTTGTAACACTATTGCTTCAGAGGTAATATTATGTACAATTTGTATAAACAATAATTTAATTTTCCTAGTATAATATTATAATCTAATATAATTATAAATATTTTTAAATATTTATAATTTTACGACCAATTGACTGTACTCCAGTACGAACAACTACGTCGACTTATCATATCCTGCTGAACTCTCAAATCGAATTAATATAATAAATATTATGATTAGAACACGGAAAAAAGTATCACAATAATATGTCTATATATTTGTATATGCAGTAAAAAAACATGAAACTTTGCAACAATCAAATAAAAATATTTTAAAAATAGGTTAGGTAAAAAAAAAGCGCACTCAATTGATTAAATCTTTATTCTATAACTATTATTTATTAATTATAAAAATAACTAAGCACCTACTTAGGTGTAAAGCAAATAAGATTATAAATAAGAGCGAGTTCACTTTTTGTTTAATAAACGATAAAATGTATATTAATTGTTTAGTAAAAAACGATAAGTATGCAGTAGTAGGTACTTTGTAATCGATGACATTTATTATGTAATATATTTATTTTTTGCTTGACAAAATATTATTTTACACCTTTATAAGATTTTGAAAACATTATATAGTTTAATTTCACTTTAATGAACAATAAATATCAAAATTTATCAAAATATTAAAAAATATACAACAATCGTCGAAATATATGCTTAGTTAATGTGCAAAAAAGATTAATGCCATTAGCAAAAGGTTTCTGGCAAAAAACTAGAAATATAAAAAGGAAAACAGTGAAGATACAAACTAAGTATCCGATTTCTGATTTTTGTTGTGTGTTACATGGACAAAAGTCTGACGAAAAATGTTCAATAAAATGAAAGGCCATCAATAAAAATTCACGATTACCAAATTGTATTTAATTGATAAAAGATATTCATATCAATTTTTATTATTTTTTAAATATTTTTTTTATTATATGATTATATATTTTATTTGTCGTAGGTAGGTATTTAAATTCAGTAAAATGCAAGTTAAACGTCGACATAAAAGAAAGTACCCGCATATTTATTACAAAATCATAAAAATAAATATTCGACTTTTGTTCTTGGACATAACATTGGACTTTTTTTCGACTGACTCTTAGGTAGAATACCGTAATATGCACTGTAATACACTTTATAAATTAACCTCATCTAATGGGTCTACACTGGTTCTTATTTATTAATATAAACAATAATAATTATCGTCATTATTTTACCGTACGTCCCTGGACGTCCGCAGAGTTTTTCTAGGGAAAGAGAGCAGAGATAATTTAAAAAATAAATGACGATTTTTTTTACAAAGATAATTTAGAAAACTCTTAACTTTATAATATAATATTATATAATACCATAATAATATGTATAGGCCTAAAAATGAACAAATTATACACAATTACATTATTATGTTAATACGATATAAAAATATAAAATAAATATATGGGTGAACGAAATTAAAAATCTTGGGAAGGGGGTCAATTGCACTGTTTTGCCCCCTCATGCGAATGTGTTAAAAGGATTCGACCCGGCTGTGTTTTCTACCAAATAGACCTATCTTTACTAGCCGTACTAACCGTCCTAATAATCGAAAAAATACTCTGAAAACATGTTTGAGAATTCGTCGTGAAGTTAACTCAAAAACGACTTTTCCACGTTTTAGAAATTGATCACTTAAACTCTTCAACGTTTGGATTTTAAATTTTGAACTATAAGAACATTAAAATATTAGTGATGTCAAACTAAAAAAATAATTTAAAAATGTAATAAAGTCGTTTTCAAGTAAACTTAACGACGAATTCGAATAATATGTTTTCAGCATTTGTTTTCGATTGCTATGATAGTCTGTAGTACAATATTGTCAAAAAATTAATACTTTTAGATAAAAAAAAAAAAAAAAAAAAATAGTAAATAATGTTCATCAAGCTCGCGACGGTGCGCTTTTTACTTGTGCTCCGGAAAGTGTTAGTTTACTTGATTGTCCTACACTAATGATCATTTACTACAAATACAAATACACGCCATGCACGCACATGCTATGAAAATTGCCTATGTTCAACTCCTTAGAAACGAACGGTATCTAATCCCTTTGATGAAGAAAGATAAACATTTTTCTTTTTACAATTAGGATAGGTACATAAAACTTCTTAAACTAATTTAGTACTTTATAAAATGTTATCATAAAAAAATAAAAAAATTGTTCAAAGAAACTCTAATGGTGGTTAGGTTTGTGGTTATTTTTTTTTTATTGCGATATTACCTATTGGGTTGGGTAGACACATAGCAAAAGTTTAAAGAATATTTGAACTTTCGTGAAATTCAGTACGAGAACTATGCAATATTATTACGTATTTATGTCCTGCAGCGAACTAGAAATCATCATCAACTTAAGTGACAGACACTGGCGACAGTTTAATAATAATAATTAATAATTTAACAAGTCTAAGATATAATCAATTATTATTTCATGATTGTGATCAACCATCACCCATGTTACTTTATGTATGACTTGTCGACTGCTGAATGTCTGGACTTTAGTAGATACTTATTAATTATTAGTATAAATAATTATTATTATCGTCGCTATTATTTAACCGCACATACGTCAGATGATCGGAATATTGGTACGGTCCATGGAATACATAACAAAAGAAATTAAAAACACGGAATAATGGTATTCTTCAAAATATAATTTTCAGGAGTCCTAAAATATCTAAAATGTTCATATAATTTTTAAATAAATCATCATTCGTCAAAGAGCTTAATTTAAATATGTTTAAATCAAATAAATAAAAAATAATAATAGAAATCAAATTAACACAAAATATAAATAAAAAGTAACAGTGGATATAGATATAATATATGTATCTATAACTTATGAACAATAATAACAATTCTATACATTTTTCTATCTATATATTAATTAATAACTGGCCTATTGTAATTACTTTATATTTAAGTAACTCTCATATCTTTTGTTTAGTTTGTCTCGTAATGTATTTTTTTTTAGCACTTGTGTGTTTTAATGTATCGTGTACATCTAATCCCCAACGTGTTCTTTCAATCCACGTTGTCGCTTCATCTTGTTAGACTTACTTACTAACTAATCATTCACAAACATTTTTTGTTCTATTGCCAAAATGTTAAGTGATCTCGAAATGACTTACACAATATTATGAAGATATTTTATTTTATATACTTTGGGAAACCTTGTTTGTTCAGTATTAGGGCTGTGCGATTATTTTTATTAATCTATTATTTTAATCGATTATTCGATTATTTTTAACGAATGATAAATAATCGATTAATCGAATTACCAAGTATTTTTTAATCGATTATTTATTATTAAAACAAATCGTCTTAGATATATTATTATGTCCTGTACAATGCGACGATCGTGAAATCACCATCAGAAACTCAACATCATCTACATTATATTATAATATTATAACAAATTAAAATTTCATTATCTTTAATTATCCATTATTTTGGTTCTGGGTGAGTCCAGTGACCCTAGACCACCCCTCCCCCCACCCCCGTAATTACGACACCGAGTCTTCAGCCAACTATTATAGCGCAGTTTGAGCCGAAGTGTAACCTTATTTTATTTTATACCTACTCAATCCGGGACAAACGTTTTTGTTCGATTTTGATGGAAAAATGCTCGTCGCTTCTCCACGGGGCCAACCACCGGTTTTAACATCGAATTTTTTCGTTACTGGAACTCCACCACACAATAGTCTGAACTTAACGACATACATTTATATACAATTTGTATACCTAGGTAATACAAGGAAAACACTTGTTCAATGTTACAAATTGGAATGAGTAACCGACAAGATAAACACATAACAAAAAAAAAAAAAATGACGATTGTGACGAGCCAATGTATCAATCAAATTTTAGGGAACGGGTAAACGTCGAACGTATTCGTAAACGATTATTGTCGTCAAACGCAAGCCGGTAAAATGAAAATAATTTTAAAATAAATTTTGTCGTTGGACGGAGTACCTATCATAATCGAATCGATCATATTGTAAATTTGTAAGCATTTATCAAAACAACATTGTTTTTCTATTTTCTATTGGAAGTGTGTTTGGTAAAAGACAAAACGTCGACATAAATTCAGAGCTTGAAAACGTTACAGTAACCGCTATGGTTATGACTTTATGTCGATTATAATATAAGCGAACGTAATCGAAAAAAAAAATAATAATAATCTAAAGTGCCTACAATATATAATATTATTTAATAAAACAGCAAGTCATTTCTTCCGCGTCAGTTTTTTTTTTTTTTTGTATTCGTAGCAATACTGTAATAGCACGTAATGCATTAAAAAAAAAAACATTTTAGTTCAGCTGTTTGTGTTAGCGTTGGAATCATTAAAAACCGCACACGCTGGACGCAGTGTGATTTTTATTTATACATGGCACGCGCAGCTTATAAGACTCACGGACGCAATGCTCGGTGGTTTATTAGACTCAAAATCGCCCGAAACCGGGCCGGCCGTATTCAAATTCATTGGGGAAAAAAAAACATTCGGTCATATAAGACTTAAATTTTGAAAGAAAAATCGTAGGAAATAAACTTTTGCGTTGATCATTACTTGTCACCGCCCAGGCGGTCGTCTCTGCCGTCAGCCTGCGGCACATTCTTATCGCATATCAAATTTATAAGTTTAAACTTCAAAATCTATGGAAGTCAATTGGTACGCGCATATTGTGCATGTGCGTAGTACCTCCGTGTGTCTGACGAATAATTTACAATACAGACAACAATCGATCAGAATTTCGGTTCGTTCTTCTTCGCCGCGAGTCTCACGAACGCCGTATGAATTAGTGATGGGAACAATCGAGAGAAATCACTCGAATTACTCGATTGTTAGATTTACTCGATTATTTCGATTGTTTTGAAACTTCTCGAGTGATTCTCTCGGTATCGAAACCTGAAATAATCAAATGATAAAAATTAGTAATTACTCGGCGACGAGTGATTCTTTCGAAATTAAATCGATGTATATTATTTAATCTCTCGATATGAAACACACCATGTATTAACTATTAAGTATAAATTAATTTGTTTTACAAGTTGTACAATTTTTTTTATTCCAATAAAGTACTTTAGTACCTGCACAGGTTTTTTAAATAAAATAATAAATACAATTTTTTTTTAAATCTTGTTTTTTTTTTTATTACTTTATGAATTTAAAATAACATTATACATTTTAACAATTGTATAATTAAGATTTATAATATTGAAAAACTTATTATACCTATGTTCTTGTATACGTTTTTATATTTATTTTATAAAATGTCAAATAGGTAAAAATATTAATTAGTAATTAATTGTAATAGCTAATAGAATAGACTAATGAGTAGCAAGTATTAAATAACGTGAGATGTTTAATGTATTGAGTGTCGAGCAACTTACTCGACAACCCGAGTAACCGATTAGTGATTACCGACTACTGAGTGTAATGAAATACTAAATTGACCGATAGGTTTTTTCGAGAGAATCTCTCGATTGTTATAACCTTTCGATTACTCACTTCTCGATTATCGAAATCACTCGATTGTTCCCATCACTAGTACGAATACTGTACGCGTTGTCATTCATTTAGTGATGAGATAAAATAGCAGTAGCAGTGATTTTTCATTTTTCACCAGTGATTTTAAAGTAGCGATCACAACCTGCTACTCCGGGGTGAAAATAACAGTGACTGCCACGTTTTTACTTTTTAGTAGTTGGTGATATTGGAAATATATTTTCTGTTATTGCTACCTATTGTAACTGCTACTATTTAGTATCTACTAGTGATGGGAATAATCGAATGATTAGTAATCGAAAAAAAAAATAATCGAATGTTTGGTAAACTAAATAAAAATAATCGAGTATTCGAATGATTCATGATATACATTGCTTGAACTGGTTATATAAATAATTAAATGATAATCTACGAGTGTTAAATGTATTTTCAATCCAAATATTTAAACCGAATAACGATTAGAGTGGCAATTACCGATACCGGAAATTAAATATTTAAATTAATGATTAAAATAAATAATAATACAATACATGGACAGTCGCATTATTAATTTAGTAACCAGTGACTTAAATCTAAATATAACAACAAAGGAAAGTAAACATTACAATTCATTAGAAACCCGAAATAGAAGTAAATCCATACACTAGAATAGTAGACTATTATTATTTAATATTATTCAACATCAAACTGTTCATTTTATCATTTACTAGAGTAAGTTTAATGGACTGATTTTAGTACTTAATAAGTACTGACTATAGAGTATTTAAGTTAAATTTTTGTCATGGCGCCTAATAAAAGGTCAATAGTGTGGGAGTATTTTCAAAAAACTTCCGAAAAACGCGTTGTTTGTAAGATATGTAAAAAGGAATTTAAATATCACAGCAATACTACTAATTCGAAAGGTAAGACAATGCCTAGGATAAGACTTTATAAACTTCAACTCAAATATTTGAGTGTTCCTGCGACTTCCGTTCCTTCTGAACGCGTATTTTCGAAAACGGGTCAGTTGACAAATGACCGCCGAAATCGACTTCATCCTAATAATTTAGATTATATTATTTTTTTAATTAGTAATTCGATTTTAATGAATTAACTTTATATTCATTGTAATTCAAAATTTTAAAAGTGTTTATATTTTATTTATTTAAATTTGAATATTATTAAGTATATTGTTTAATATTTATAAAAATTCAATGATTATTGGCAATTGTGTAGTTCTATACTTTTTGATAAATTTATAACACACAATTTCGAATAATTTGCTATTGATAAATATGTCTGATACTTCGATTATTTTGATAATTGAAATATAATAATCGTAAATGTATGATCCCATCAGTACCTGTAACCGAGAGCTACCTAATGAGATATAGGTAGTAGGTACAATGGTACTATATACACCATATTATAATTGTATTACTTATTGTGCAGTAATTAGATACTACTGCTGTAGTATACGGGTAGGAAAAGTAAAATTGTGATAAGAAAAGCATTCCATTATTTTATTATTCGAATGGTTTTTAAAATGATCGAAATGATTCGATTATTTCATTCGATTATTCCCATCACTAGTATCTACAATTATGTTATTGCTACTTATTGTAAACTGCCACTATTTCGTATTTCGAATTTTCTATAATAATTTTATTATTTTAATATACGGGTCGTATAGTAGCAGTCACTATTTTTCTGTAGCGGTTACTTGGAATAACAATATCTGACAACTGACAAGTAGCAGTTATTCAATATAGTGATTCTAAAATAAAAATATCGAATATCGATAAGCAGCAGTCACCGCTACTGAAAAAAAAAAAAAAAATCACAGTTTACCAGCACTACAAATATTCGTTCAAACATTTGTCGAATATTCCGCACACGACGCGAACACGGTCGTTTCAGACCGTGCGCGCGGTAAGTTATTAATAATAATTATTATTTTCGTGACGCCATCCGGGGCCCGATTCCTCGCCTACCCGACCGCCGGCAAACGCCACGAAACCCGCGCGTCAGACGACACGATTATAAACAATTCCGTGTCAATCGGTCGTCGGCCACGTCTCCGTGTCGCCTATACCGCGCCGTCGTGGCGTCTGAGGAGGTCGTAAATCCGCGGGCGCCCGCTCTCTTTCCGGCAACGCCGATGGTCACCGTTTTCACCACAACCGTGGATTCGAGACCACACAGACCAATCGTAGACCAATGCGTAAACCGCAAACGCGTCGTAGTTAACAATACGGTAAAGTGCCGGACCGCGGATACCGCCGAGCAATGGTTATGTGCATTTCGGTATCGCGTGTTATCACTTTCCGCGACTGATACTACGACGACGACGACAACAATAACAACAACAACAACAGTACGAACGATCTACGACGACGACACGGTCATTACCATAATCGCCTTTTCGGCGTTGACGCGATCGCCGCCGCCGCCGCCGCCGCCGCCGTCCATCCGCTGGGTCGTCCGTCCCACTGGGCAGCCCTTCGCACACGTGCGCGCGCGCCTGTGCTCGTCGTCGCCGCCGCCGCCGCCGACGACGGCGACTCGACGTGCTCCGCTCGCTCCGACGACGCGCGGCGCTCGTCGTCGTCACACACGGACACCGAACGTCGACGTTCGGACGTGCACGTCATCCGCCGCGTCACTCTCCCGACGGTAGCCGGTGGCCACAGCCGTCTTATCCTGTCCGCGCGCTCCAGGACCTCGTTGAGCTCGCGCACTCCAAGCACCGATGGCCGTGCGCGCCCCAGCCAAAAATGTGAGTAATTCCTCGTCGTTGCCCTCGTGTGCTCGGTCTCTGCTCGCCGTATATAAATACAAATAATAATTAGATACCGTCGGCCCCGGGTGCAGGCCGCAGTCGGTGTAGCGTCTTGCCGCCGAACGCTCGATAGATTCCCCGTTTCTCTCTTGCTCTCGGTATTGAAACCGTACTACCGGATTCCGGACGCGTTCCAAAAGTTCCACGAAATAATATCTGATCGATTTAGGCGCCCAGTCAAAACCGAGCACTTGGAATATTTTTACCGTAGGTAGCATATATTGTGTCCTATCGTCCATCTACCTTACCGCTATAAGTCTGTGTTATTAAAAAAAAAAAAAAATCTTTACTTTAAAATTATCATAGAGTCGTAATGGATTGTTTTAATTTTTTGTGACTTGTCTTTTAAATTAATAATTCATTAATTTGTATTGACCACACTTGATGTTCGTGTGTTCAGGACTGTAGCTGCGAGCAGACTAGCTTACATTTACATGCCGAAATCGAGAATTTAAAACAAAAACTTTTAGAAAGAGAAAGTCACATTGTCAACATGGAGACCAATTTTCTTTGCGAAGCTGAAAAATTTCCACACGGCGAGTATGCTGCATTAACAGATGAAATATTAATATGGCAAGACAAATATTCCAGGTAATTACAACATAATATTATATAATACAATTTTTTAATGTCCAATTTTATTTTCTATTATATTATATTATGTGCATGGACAATATATAAACACCATATTGTCTTTTAATTTATATGACATTTCATGAAAAAAATATGTTCAGTTAAGTACCTACATTTAAATTCGATTTATAAATAACAACTGTTAATGAAAGTTTTGGAAATAGCCATATCAGTTGATAATATTGGACTGTAAATGGTTAATGTAAATAACTAACCACAATATTATATTATTTAATGCTATAATAAGTTTTGTAAATAAAATATTTTTTATTTAGATTATTAGAATCACACAAGAGAGTCCAACGTGTCAACCAAAGTCTTGAAGATAAATTATTGTTACTTGTTGATAAAACTGAATCAGAAAAGAATGTATTAAACTCAGAAATTACAATTTTATCTCAAAAACTGGTTGACCAACAATTTCAAGTGAACCAATTAAACGATGAAAATGTAAGTTAAAATCATAAAATCTTGTTAATAATTATTAGGAAATAAGTCAATGTTTTTAATTAATCAAATCATAAATTAAATATTCTTACAAAATACTTGATATCCATAACATTTGGATAAACAAATTCTCTATTTAGTAAAAAAAATTGTGAAGTTGACTATAAATGATAAACACACAAAACTACTTATAAAAATTCAACTAAGGTACCATCACAATATTATTTAACTTAATTTAATTTAATTGTCTAAGAATTAACCTTTATTAAATAATGGATAGATCAGATTTTTTTCTTATGTACTTGACTGTCAAAGTTCCTAGGATTATAATATTTATTATATATATTTTTTTTTTTAAGAAAATATTAAATTATCAAGATTATTTTAAGTAAACTATTATTAAATTATTAATATTATTTTAGAATTATTATAGGTATTACGTTGTGTAATTATTGTAAATCTACCTATGATTAATATTATAACAGATGTATTTTTAATTGTGTGGATTTATTTATTACAGGAGAGGTATAAAAATGATCTTAATATTGCTATTCAATTACTTCAGTGTAAACCATCTCATTTTGTTTCTCAAAAATTTGATAACGTAAGTAAATGTAGATTGTAATAGTCATTTTTATATGACAAGCCTATTAATAACTTGTCTATACCCATTAAATATTTAATGAGAAAAATTGTTATGTGAATAATAAATTAATTCTTATGATATTTTATCACAATTCAATCTCTTTTGCTATTTAATCCAGTGTTTCTCAATCTTTTTTTTCACAACAGCACTCTAACTTAAATCCAAATAAATGACAACATACTTATATCAATTTAGTGCTTTTTAAAATAATAACAATTATAAATGTATGTTAACTATTATTTTTATTTTCCATGCTAACATTTTATTGCAAAAACAAAAATATAAGTTTTCATTATTATTAATTAAACAGTCTTAGAGATATTTAAATAAAAAATGTATTAGGTAATTAAGAAAAAAAATCAGTGATACGCTAACGATAGGTCTTCCATTCTATAGAAAAATGGTTGACAAAACTTACACCTATTAAATGTTATTTACATATCTAAATATTTTAAGCTAGATAATTTATTAGTTTTAAACCTATATTATATTGATGAAATGTCTATAATTTTTTTCTTATCTGTAGTTCTTACCCAGTATACTGTATCATAACACTGTAATAATGTATACTTAATTATATTCTTCAAACACAATATACTTTTATGGAAGTACAATTTATATTTTAAGATGTTACTTATTCTATGACCAAATAATAAATTGTATAATCGACAAAAAAAAAAAAAATTGGTGACAGACCAGTTGAGAACTATGAACTTAGTCTATTACTTAAAAAAAAGTAAAGCAACACTACTTATTACTTTTTAATTTGTGACATTAATTGTACAAAATGAAATATTTTTTGTTTAATAAATGTTATAATAATTTTATTATGTTTATAGCTTCCAAGTGAACTACAATCCAAAGTTCGAAATTATCTTTTTAGCAAACAACGGAGATTGTCAGATGGCAATGGTAACATAGCACAGAAATCAGAAGGAAAAACTATAAAAGTACCGATTCCTACATTTCCTCCGACAGCTATGGTTTATTCATTGAGTAATGGTAATTTTTAAAATTATTTTTGTTTTTCTTTATATTATAATAAGTGTTGGCTTTTTTTTTTTAATATTAGTACAGTTTTCAAAGTGATAATTTATTGAAATACAAGATGCTTAGTACAAGAAAAGATAGTTAAACGTATTTTGATGTAAGCTATCTTTTTACAACTTGAGTTAATTAACATATTTATACATACCTTATACTTGTCAGTTGAAATTAAATTATATAAATTGTAGTTCATTCTTGAATAGATAATTTAAATTATTAAAATAAATTTATTATATAATATATTCTATACAATTTTTAATTTAGTTTGAGTTCATTATTCAAGTGAATTAATTCAAACAAATATGATGGTAATATGTTTTAAAAAATCATTTTACTGTTTTATTTTTTTTTTTTTTAATTTTAAAAAAAGTATACTTACTGAACGAATGCATTGGAGGTTACAAAATTTTTCGATATGTTACCAAAAATGTTTTGTATATATATATCATGGTCACTTATATTAATTTTTGCATATGTCCTATTAATTTAATGTATTGTATCTGTCTGGGCGAGTCGTAATAGATAAATAGAATAGCACAATCAATACCTATGCTTAAAATTTGTTTATTTCATATATGTAATATGTATACTGATTGCACTACATTTTATTCTAAACACATATCCAACACTAATTATTAGCTGTAACAAATGTAAACTTAATTTTAAACAAACATATTTACTTATATAATAATAAATATATTATTATTATTATTTTAGATAAAGATCTGAAATCATCAAGGGACGCCGAAGAAGGATCAGCACAACCTGTAAACAGTGTTTCAGCAGCAATCCTGGCAAAAGTCTTAGAAGAAAGAGTCAAGGAGCGGTTAACTCAACGACACTGTTCTACTTGTTCATGTGCTAGCAAAAGTGGCGAACCCTCTAATACAGATCAAAAAGAATGTCATTCATCTCAAGCAGATTCCTCTGATAAGCGAATGCGTACCCTCACTAAATATAATAAACGACCAATGACTACTAAAAGTTCAGAATCTCTAGTATCAGAACCAGAATTATCATCATATTTTGAAAACTCTGTATCTTTAACTGATTCCCCTGATAGTGGACTAAAATTATCAGCTCGATCTAGATTATGTTCAGTACGCTTACAAGAAGGCAGTAACAATATATTATTAGATAACGCTGCGACACCATATACAGGTCCTATACTTTATAAAAGTCGTTCTTCTAGTGGTGAATACGATGAACCTTTGGTGCACTCACAAAAATTGGTTGACCGTAACATCCATGCAAACGAACACACACGCATAATGATTTCAGATGAGGAAATTATTTAAAAAAGTTATATAATTGGTAAGAATATGAGTGAATGTGATTTGTTTGACAATAATTATATTAGGTGATTGATAAAATTAAATTTATATTAACCGAAGTATAAATATTAAATATATAGGTTATATTTATTATGACAACTATATTATAATGTATCATTGTTTAGCGTGAAAAATCTTCTTTATGCTATCGTTATGACACAGTTTATTTTGCCTTGTACTATATTATAATACAATAAATCAATTTACTAACAGAACACTTAAGTTAAATTAAACATATTTTGAAATATAAAATTCTAACACTTAAATTATGTATTTATATTAATAAATAAACAAAATAACAATTAAATGTTCTTTAGAGAGATTCTAAGCATAATAATTCATTAAACATTTTAATAATTGAGAAACTGTTTGTATTTTGAATTAGGTACATAAATGTTTTAAAAATAAAGTGGGTTCTCATTTAAAAAACAAATGTTTGTATTTCCGCTGCGACACTTTTTAAGTAGTATAAAAAGTTTTAAAATTTTGAAATATGTGTAAAAATTGTATCAGAAATTTGTTGTTAAAGGAAAAATCAATAAATTAGGGTGAGTATGTTTAGTGAATCACTCTGTATATTAAAATCAAGATTCTTTTCTATAATAAAATTGTTATAACCCGACAGATGCTTTTACCCATAAATTATTATTTGTATCCTTATTTACATATTTCACGCTGAATGATGATGATACAATTTTTTATAACCAAAATCAGACCACATATTTTCACTCATGTCTTCTAATCTATTTTTTTCCAGTTAACGTCATCTGGAAAAAATTATAAAATTATTTATACCATTATTATATTTATAATCATTTTTATCAACGTATAAAACAACTATTATAACGCTGGAAAATTGATTTACAGGTACTGACCAGACTGCATTATTGTATTTTAAAATATTGGTTTGATTATACTAAAGATAATTATAAAGCCTAAAATTACTATTTTACTCTATATTTTATTTATTTAGAAGATAATATATTATAATATATAATACAATTTTTATAAGTGACATTAAAGTGATTCATTTACAAAATATAAGACAAACTGTGGTGTATTTATTTCTTTTTAAAGGTTAAGGTATAATACTTAAAACAAGATGTATATAAAAAAAATTTAATTATTCTTCCACATTTTTATTTTGTTTACTTTTGTTTTTATTGTTCTCATTTTTACAGTTATGGCATTATTATTATTATTATTTATTTTTTTGTTTTAAAATTATACTTTTGTTAACATTTTATTTGTGTTATATTTACCAACTAATATATATCAATATTTAAATTTATACCATTTCACTGAATTCAAAAATATTCATAAATCAAGATTTGAGCAATAATATTATTAACTACTTTATATTCTCTCTAAAGCGATTTAATGTATTCAAGTTGTAACTTGTAAGCAATACCAACTTAATGCAAAACAATGTTAATAATACATTAATTGTAATATTAACAGTTATATTTTGTTTTCCTCTATTACCTAAATAAGACATTTAATAGTTACTTAGTGTAGTAAAGGCAATGTACATTATGGTATATTTCATCTTGAGTAAATCAAATGAAACGTAAGCCTAAAATTGTGTACTAAAGTATTGAAATACATAGATTAAACAGAAAGATAAATTAATACAAGACAACATTTGAAATGTTCTTTCTATAATTGTTAAAGAATTAAATACACACTTAGAATTGGTTCAATCCAGACCTAGAATAAGTTAAATTAATTGATTTCCTATGTATAATGCTGTATTTTTACTGTAATGGATGTGTTGAATTTAAATTCAATGAAGAACGATTCTAAACAAAGATGGTCTAACTTTTTAGTAACCACTGTTATCAATATTATTATCATTTTTTTTTTACTGTAAAAAGTATCTTCAGACATAAAAAATAAAAATAACATCTTTGTAAAATCAATACATTCATCAGAATTTAAAATTCTACACAAACTATGTTTGTAGTTATATTTAGACAGTTGCATACCTACTATAAGAAGAGACAAAAATTCAACTGGAAGTATTCAATATTTAAAGTTTGCCTCACATTTTTATCACAGGAGTACACATAATAATAGACTTTATCAGTTGTTTATCTTATCAACTTACCAATTATCATGTAAACAACACTATATAAAGTGGAAATAAATCCACCTTGCAATACACTTTAGGGATGGGAAATATGAATCAGTTGAGTGAATCGATTCAGTGATTCATCTCGATTCAATGAACTACTCAACTACAAGTATTCAGATAAAACTGAATCAAGACATGATTATAGGGTAGGGAATGCAAAAATTTTCCTGAGGTTATGTTAATATCGATAAACCGATATATTAAATCACTAGATGACTTGTTTTGAGTGTT